>WYDI02149570.1:99287-231503 GCA_009867235.2 Psittacus erithacus
CTCTGCTCTTTTGCCCCCTGTAATTTAGTTCTCTTGCACTGTTTATTTTTGACAGGAGTTTCCATTAATCAGCAGATAGACACTGTTTTCCTCCTGCTTCAGCAGGGACAAGCTATTCATCCTTTCTGCGTGAGAAAGGCAAAGTTCAAAAGCATAACTAATTAGAAGCAGCTAATGACCAAGTTGGCCTTGCAGGTGGTGCAGGAAACACAGCTTGCCTGTGGACATTTTATCAACAATCTGTCTGACTTCTGGGCTCCAAGCAGCCCAAGAAATGGTTTATGATCAAAGGTTTCCTTCTCAAGCTGAGAACATTTTGCAGACTGGACAGATAGTGCTCGAGATGTGCTAAAGCCATCAACTTGCCATCTTTATGGCTTTGGGAATGACACTAAGCAGCCGACTTGAAGGCTTTTCAATCATTGGGCCCATGCCAGTGTCTGAACATCACAAACTTGAATACATGCTAAGAAGCACTAGGAATACAGTAGGCCAGAAGAAGCTGTGCTGGAACCCCTAAGTGTTACCTTGGATACAAGTTAAGATATACTGGCTTTCAGAAACTACTTTAACCCATTCCAACAGGGGTAATTTCTGATGATGTAAAATAGATGAGGGTTTAGATATTACTGTCTCTTTATGGATTGCTACTATGCAAACATCAAGTCCTCAAGTTCCTCTGGTCATGGCTAATGGAATATTGCTAGATATCTACATATCTGTTAAAAAGATGCACAAATCCTAGCAGCAATGATGCTAAGTTTTCCCTTATCTCATAAAATGAGAAGAGGCAGCATGAATCCTAAGGCACCATCACAGACAAGGAAAGGAAACTAGAAGACAATTGTGGCTGTCTTGGCAGGAGTGCCCGGTGGTTGTGGTGTGACCCAACAGGCACTGCTATTCAGATGCAGAGACCCCCTACTTGGACACTCATACCTGACTACACTTTAAGAGATTTCTACCCCTCTCTCAATTTGTGAGTATTGGCTTCATGTAAGAAAGTATATGAATACCTGGATCACAAACACTGGTTTTAGTCAGTTCCCCCAATAACCTCCAAAGACACAAGACTACTTCAGTTTACGGCTTATATCCAAAATTCTCTTTCATTTTCACTGTTTACAGATGTGTAAAAAACCAGCTCAAAGAAGACAGTCCACTCCTCCCACAGCACAGTTGACTGTGATCACAGCACGCTGCCATGCCATAAAGGAAGCAAAGATGGCTAATGCTAATTATGAATGTAACAATCTTTAAAGTTATGTTTTTAACAGACAAGGAAAGTCTGGGTGTGCTGGGTGTGACTGGCTCCCTTTTTCCTTCCATTTCCTATGGAAAAAAAGTACACAATATTGCAAGATGCTCTTAAGGTCCTTTCCAACCCTAACCAGTCTGTGATTCTATGGTTTTGCTAAAAAATACAGGTAAGCTGCAATTAGAAATTGCAATTAGAAATCTTTAACTGAATTTCTAAATTTATACATTTCGCTCATCTTTTTTGGTACACAAAAATTGCTCAGACTTCTGGTATTTTTTTTTTTAGGAATTTCTCTTGCTTTTTGAAGGGAAACCAGTTGGCTTTTATTTTTGTTTCTAGATTTTAGAACACTGATCTCTTGTCAAGATGAAGCCTGGTTCTCAATAGTGCAGCATTTTTTCTGGCACTAGAACAGCTGAACAAGGCATCTAAAATTTTGAAAGCAACTGAAGCCTTAAAAATTGTCGAAATAAAGAGGAAAGAGTAGTTCTCCCATTGCTATATGCACAAAAGCAGTTCCTTACTGTCCTCTAGTGGAGTAGTAATAACCTCACAGACACTAACTGGTTGTAACTAAACCTGTTTCCCCTTAGTGAGCAGCCCTTCCTATCTACTGCTTCCACACTTGATAACTTTATTGGCATCTACCACATTTCTTCATCTATGCAAAGGCATTGAATCTTACCTTCTGCTTTGTGAATTCTCCCCTTCTCTCCTATATTCCAGGTCTACTTTAACACTGAATAACTTAATTATCTTTCGACTTTGCCCTCTATCCTTTATCAAAACACAAACAGGCTGAATGTAAAGGGGTCCCAGGAGAACTCTATTGTAATTTCCTTCCACTGTGGTGATTTTTGTACTTTTACATGGGCGTAACCTAGGAGAGAACTTCTGTCATACCATGACAGGCTGGCTCTACTATGAGCTGCCTGGTGAATCATGGTTTGACATCTTCGAAGAGTCTAAAAGTCTTTATCAGACTGACTTGCCTTTAAAAAGCAACAACTTTTCACATGTTTATCCACAGACCTGAAAACCTCCTTATACTCTTATCAATAATCCCACTGTTTCAAATGCTCTGTTAAAGCTCATCAGGATGTAGATCCACTACACTCTACTCCTTGGAGTCTTATTTTTTTTCTTTTGAAGTCTGATGGCACAATTGTCATTTATATACCCTGACCATCAAAGCTGCTTTAAATGACAAGTTCCAACCTACAGTGAGAGGGGGAGTTAGCAGTTTCTTCTCTCACTTTCAGTTCTGTGGGAGTGTGCTCCGCTCCTGGCAGCTTGCTGCCAGCCATTTCATTGACCTTTTCTGCCATTTCAGTTTACAAGAGCTCTGCCCATCAACCCACCCTGCAAATAAAGGTTCTTGGGCACCACAATGAACAACAGTGCAAAAATCCAAACTTTTCTTGTCACTTTACCTTTAAATATTCCCATTACACTTTAATAGCTTATCTCTACCAACTTACTGTGAAGCTTGCTCTTTCTGACTGTTCTTAAAAATAGGATTTCTAATCGATTTTTAAAGAAACTTTTTCATGTAGCCTACTTCATAACAAATTTTACATTTGATGGGTTACAATATGCCTCCACTTCCCTTTTTCTGGACTTAACTTCTTTGTAAATGTTCTCCCTAGCTAAAAGCAGCCTCCTACCTTGCTTTCTTTATCAAAAGCTTTTTTTTTTTCTTTTTGGATGGATAAATATTTATTCAGAGCATGTAATGGTTGTCTTGAAACAAATTTCAAGATACCTGCAAGAATTCCACCTTTCTGGCAGCACCTATCAATTTTCTTTAAAGTTTTCTCATTTTCAGGAAACCAGACTTACCTTGGCATGGATTCTCTGACTATCCAAGAAATGAACTACAGTGTGTAAACATTTATTGTCAGCAAGTGTTAGTATTTATGGGAATGACTAAAGATTTTAACAGTTATTTGGATTTATACCTTTGCAATTGCTTTAGATATATCCCTTTGAAACACTAGTAAGCAGGTAGGATGAGAGCAGTGCCTAGTGATACCCCACCTCCTGTTTTTCTGCAAGGCCTGTGATTCCAATCTAAGAGGATTTTGTGTTACTTAGTATTAAATTAATCACTTTTTTAATTAAGCTTTCTTTTTAGGCATATGCCATAACCTCTCTACCAACAGAACCTACTGCAACTCCTGCACAACTATACCTGGAATTAAATGGTCCAATTCACCAAGTTGTTAAATATATATTTTTCTTATACACACACACACATATATGAAATTCAAGAACAGAAAGTACAGATACTTTTATATACTTTTTTTCCCTCAGAAGTACCTATACTTTCTGTTCTTTTAGTTTTAAATAGTTGCTTGGTTTATGACCTCTTTTTAGAGAGAACTCTCACTAGTTGAGCCTAACTCTGATTGTATGCTGCTTGAATATTTGATTCTAACCTAGAATGCTACTTTATTCCTAAGTATCTTTCAGTCCCTTGCCTACCTATGAGAAAGCATTACCCTGCCTCTGTGATATGTATGCTCTTATTCACCAAATTCAAGTATGAAACTATACTGCCTGCTACAAAAGATTTATTTACAATATCCTTGGAGAATTCTTCATGACCCAGTGGACAGCAATGATCATCACCTCAGTGAACTCCACGTCATCCAGGTTTAGAAATAACAATGCTTATCTCTTCATCAGTAAGTGAGACATAGATAGAGAAGATCCAAATTAAAGACAAAACCAAAAATATCCTGGATATTCTAATTTAAACTCTGAGGAAAATCTGATGCTATACATTTAACACAAAATTTAAGACACTTAGACCATGCTTTTCATGTCTCCAAAACATTAACAGTAGATACATTTCATATTTAATAGAGCTTTATTACAAATTGATATAACCATTAAAAGAAAAAGGCTAAATTAAAAAATACAGTGCAAAATAAAAGCACCCTACAAAAATACATTTCTGTTCCCACTGACAAACATTTAGACCCTGCAAGAACAACTGATTTCAGTGACTTCAAAGCAGTTACTCACCGACATGAAGTTTAGACAGGAATTGCTGGAATTTTAGCTGTTGACTTAAAAAAGGAAAATAAAAAAGGCAGGCTCATTGTCTGACAGGTGCAAAAATTGATACAAAATGTATTAATACAATATGAAACAAACATACATTAAATAGTTTTGTTTCCTGGTACATCAGATTTTCAAATGAATTTTATAAAATTTACATATTTAATGAAACTATTTATCTATCATTGTGGAAAATACAGTTCTTTATTTCAAGTTTATATTAACTATAAATATCTAAGGGCAGCAAAGATACTCTTCAAGTTGGTGTGCCTTACTTCCCCATCCTTTATGTCTTCTGCTCTTTGCCTTTTGGAGAAAACATCACAGCATAAGGCTGCCGTCTTTTTGGACGTTGACAGGGAGCAAGATCCTCTTTAATGTACCCTTAAAAGAGTAAGAATAACTCTGAGATAAGATATGCAACATAAGGAAACACGCATAACTTTAGTTCTTTTTTTGTTTACCCTCAAAAAATAAATTGTGATTTTTTTTTTCCCTTGTGGCAACTGATTCTCACTTGAAAAAAAGGCTAGAGATCCCAGGGTGCAATATCATTAATGAAAACGCTCAGCTGCTTTCTAGTAGATGACTGCATAGTAATGCAATACAGACAGATAATTCTAAGGAGTGGACATTGTTCATCTATAAATGGAATTGTTCATCTATTGAAAACAAAATTGCATTCTTCATTGTCTCTTCTACAGAAGATTTTACACAGAAGTAACAAAATATGTAAGTACTGCAAATTCGGTTGACTAAAAAAGTTACTTTTTAAAAAGTATTTCCTAGTCACAGGGAGGGAACTTCAGGCACAAGTGCTTTGTGGGTCTAAGTAGTACATCACTCTGTTTTGAGGTAATTTATTAAAAACTTGTCCATCTGGAAAAATCCAAACACAAATCTATGGATCAAACACACCCTGAAAGCTTTCTGATAAGAAAAGTGCATAGAAAATTCCTATAATGTGCTCAATTCAGCTAATACTGATAGTAAGCAGACATTTTATGCAAATTGGTTATAGCACCTGGCTTTTGTCAGACCCTTACTGTTTATCAGCACTAATATCCGCCGAAGTGAGAGTCACAGATTCCTACTTCATAGTTAAAAAACGCTGCCTATGCAACTCAGTTGCATAGTCCCATAGTTCCATGGCAGGAGGGCTGGAACTAGACAATCTTAAGGTCCTTTCCAACCCTAACTATTCTATGATTCTAAAGGAAACACCGCAAACCAGAGCTGGCTCGAGATACCAATAAGAAGCAGAACATACATCCTTTGTACCCCACTACTCTGGAGTGCCAGCTGCAATGGTTCATCATGGGAACTCTGGCATTTTGATGTTCTTGTTGCATTCTTGTATAATACGGCTTTTTTACTAAGCAAGGCTTGAGCTAAAGTCTACCTCTGATAGACAGTTGAAGATCATTAACAATTGAACAGCTCTTACCCTAGCAGACAAGGAGATAGCCAAGAAGCTCACTGTAATGAGGCTGCAAGCAGATTACAAACGGGTAGTAACAAAGAATCTCCCTAACAGGCTATCTCAATCACATGAAGTTATAAATAGACATGTCTAGTTTAGACCAGATTTCCCAATGACTGGAACAGATAAGAGGCAACCAGGTTAGAAAAGGAAGCACTATGATTTGTTCATCTTTAAAGATAATGATCAAGAACCAAAGGTGGTTCTGGAGTGGTGAGAACTCTTTTATTGCGTAGGGTAAAGGAGGAATGGATTAGCCTCAGCCAAGCCCCATCTAACTGGGTACACAAGAAAGAGACTAGTCACAAAGGAACAATGAAATGGTTCAGCATTCCTGAGGTGCTGGCTAGCTGCACTGAGGGATTTACTTTTCCTTATGTGATACCAAAGACAAATTGCTGGAAAAACAAGAACCATCCTCCTGAAGTCTAATCAAGCCAAAGAAGCTTAATGGCTTGCAAATTCTCTGACTAGCTTAGCCTTTTGCAGTGGATGGGAGAATTTGAAGGGAGCTTCAACAGCAAATGTAACATTTGTCCCCCACAATGAAGGGGAGAGAGAGAAAGGCTTAAAGTGCTAAACACACACATATTTCTTGGAAATACAGCTTCAGATTCAAATGAACTTGACTCAATATATCTTGATTAAGGACTATGATTTGTACTACAAAAGTTATGCAAGCCTCCAAAAATCAAGGCTCCCCCTTATGAAAGATTAAGGATGACAACTGCAGCACTATCACACAAAAACACATACACATCTTTGACTACATTTTCCAGTGCCTGACCTGAAACTGTTATGGGAACTGATAAAAATACATTAAGATTAATGCTTCACAGCTAATAACATACAAACAAATAAATATGTAAGTTCCTCACAGAGAGTTCATGTAGGCTCCTTATCTTTACCGCATAGATTCACCACTTCAGAAGAAATGTACATATAGTACACTACAAACTCACATCTGAACATCATGAGGAAAAACTCATTTTATATCAAGCTCTAGGATTTAGAAGACTTATTTAGGAAAGAACCATCTTCTGTGTAAAGAGATGTCAAAAAAAAAAAAACAAACCACCACAAACAACCCAAAAAACCAAAACCCCAAACTCCACAGTTTTACAGTGCTACTAACAAGCAGGATGTATGCATTAAGACCTATTTAATCATACCTTATCTTCAACGTTTCCATTATCATGTGGTTTTATGGGGCTCCAAAGATACAAAGGACATCAGCAATGCTGCCTGTCCTCCTCAGTAAGCACAACCTTTTAGCCTTTGCCTCTGAAAATAATGACCCAATTCTTCCTTTGGTTCAAAGACATGTAGGGTTTTAATTAAATTCCATGAAAATCCCAATCATTTCTGCCTTCTCTACCTAGGCTCTAAGAAAGTTTCCTTATATTCCCTTCTTAGCAGTACAGGAGCTACTAAAAAGATAAGATAGTATTTATTCAAAATAGAAAAGACAGAAGAGAGAAGAGAAAGGCTGCTTTATGAACTAGAGATAGTATCAGGAAATTATTTTAGGGAAAAAAAGAAAAATCAGCTTTTAAAAGTGCTTTGTAAGCCTTTTCTGCACAAACCTCTTTCCACACAAGTTTGGGTAGAAGGAAATCCAACTTCCCAGAAATTTTCAGGAGTATTTGGAGGAATGTAGCGAAATCTGTGTCTTGAACAGGAAGCAAGTTTCTTCTCTTTCTCTTCTTCTGGAATGTCTGCATAATACTGAAGGTTAGGAAAAAGAAACCCAAGTTAACAAATTTATACATATAGGGCAACTACTTTACACAATGACATTGTCAATCACTGTTCATTAACACAGGTATCTAAAAATAATGGTGAGGCAAGCCAGAAGCAGAGACTGATTATCCGAATGACAAGCACCTGGCCATTATCCTAAAAGCCTACTGAATTTACAGATTAAATATAACCTTATGGTGGCAAATTTGTTAGTTTTATATCTTTTAACATACCACAGGTACAAGGTTTAGGCATGTGTACAATTACTTATGTCAACAGTTTTACTGACTGCTTTTACAAAGCTAAGTAGCACAGGTGTGGAAATAGAGGGAATTTTCTAATAAATTAAGTTTCAGTTCCCATTTGCAAATTAAATAAAAAAGTGGGAAAACACACTACAAAAATCCATGCTGCAGAATTATTTCCTGCATCTAAATTAACAGAAGTAGAAGCAAATTAAGTCAAAATGCTTCCTACTTAATTACCCTCAAATGAGGGGTAAACAAAGAGTTAGTTTGACTGGCTGACTGACACTGGGACTCCAGAAACTCTCTGTCAGCTGGGCATTCTCTAGAGCATATAGTAAATCAGCTACTTTTTCATGTCTGTCATCTGTACTGGAAGCTGCAATGAGAAAAGTATATACACTCTTCAAACTTTTTTCTGTGCGTTCTCATGAGTAGAATCATAGAAGATATGTTGGGGTTTTTTCAGGCAGTTTTCTACTGGTTTAGTTTGTGATGCTAGCTAGCATCTCCTAAAAATAGCAATCTATCACTTTGATATCAAAGTGCCAAAATACTTTCCCAAGCAAACGCACTGTTTGATTCAAGTGGTAAGACAACAGTCACAGTCTGGATTGCACAAGAGACCTGCCCCTCATAAAAGTGATAAACCAATTCTACTGAAATGATAGTGTCACAATTCAAAAAAGTAAACTAAAGTTTAAAGCCTCATTCAATCAGCTGGAAAGTGATCTAAACTGGGGGAAATCAGGAACACGATACCTCTGTCAATAGAGACTACTTCCTGTCACCATCTACTGGCAGGATTTTGGAAAACCTACTACTTAGAAAACTACACTATTAAGTTCCTTTTTTCCTTATTAGATGGCAGACAAAGTATAAAATAGGCATAAAAATCCTCCTCCAGAAAATCATGAGATACTTCTATTGATGCCTCTACTAAAAAAAAAAGTAATCACAGCTCTGAAAATGTCAGTGACAAAACTGCATGTACTAGTAAAAGCAGACTTGTTCCACTTTGTGGTTCGGCAGTCTGTAAGAACGGCAACTCTGCCTGAAACAGAGGTACATTTTCTCCCCAACCTCCAATCAATTCAGATTTCTTGCCATTATGCAAAGTGTGAGACCTGAACATATTCTGGTCTCAAAGACCTTATTAGTAAGGAATCTGACCTAGTAACATGCAGGTCTCCTGGTCAGCGACAGAGATTCATATTGTTAGCAGGTTGCGCCCAAAATTTCAGATTACTGGTCTGCCTATTACAAGATCCTGGTATGTGGGACAGAATAAACTGCCAGTTCTTGCAGTTCTTCAGTGCAAAAGAATTGTTTACAGAACTCTGCAACTTGCAGTCTCAGAAAGAGAACCCTTAAAATGTCCCGCTCGTTAGTTTAGCACAAAGTTACTCACAATTTTTGCAATCTAAGTGTATGTAAAACATCTGTCCGATTCTCCCACTTATCTAAAGCGTAGCTAGACTTAATAACCACACTAACAAATGTTACTTTTACAAGCTACTAGTAATTTGTACATACAATCTTTCTCTGATTGCATTGCAAAATCATAAACCAAAACAAGACCTCTTATCAAATGTTCTACACTGTAAAGTAAACGAGATGCTTCCACAAAGTTTTAAGATAGGGACTTACAAAGGCCTTTGATATCAGTCTGTTATGGCATGTGCAGAAGTTAAATCTCTCACATCATCTCAGAATGACAGGTAGCTCTTCCCACTCATACTGCTTGCAGCACATGGCCAGAAAAAATTTACTGATTTCTATCCACTCTGCAAATATTTCCTCAGACTTTGGAGACTTTTCAAACCCGTACGACTAATAAGTAAGCCAAGACTTTTTAAAAAAGCATCATTTATGCTCTAATACTCCCTTCTTCCACAGGCATTTCATTCAAAGCTAGTTTTATTACGGTGCAATGACACAGCCAAGCATTCCACACATTCCAAGACATTAATCTTGTAATGGCATAGACTTAAAAAAAATAACCAAACCAAAACCAACAAACCCAAAAGTTTAATGTAGAAACTTAATATTGTAAACTTGGAGCTGTAAATGTTTCTAAAACACTATAGTTACCACTCTAGCTTGCCAAACAGAAACAAGAACTGGATCTGCTGGAAGGAGAAGATATCAGTAGCTTACAGAGACAAGAAGTTAAAACTTAGCGCATGGCTCTATGCAAAGAAATAGACTGAAGGTTTGGGGTTTTTTTTTGGTTTTGAGTTTTTTTTTTCAACCCCCAAAGTTGCATTTTCTTTCCAAGTCTTTGAATCAAATATAATTTTGAAAATGGTATTTATAACTGACTGTAAAACTTAATTATTTGTATTTAAGAAGCTTTACTAAAGCTATTTTTCAGGAATATGTCTTTGTTAAAAATATACTTTAATAAATTTCTTCAGCTAAGTAAATGCAACTTGTCTATAAAGTGAATAGCAGGAGAATCTATGAAACATGTTGCTTCTATATGGGCATGGAAATTAAAGTGAAGATATTCCAGAGAATCCATCATTCTGTCATTAATCCACACTTCTGGCCAGTATTAGATGTATTCGATCATAGCCTAATTAACTCCAGCCTGAAAGTCTATTACTGACCAAATGAAATATGTCCTTATTATACATGTAATTACTTTAATATTTTATCTCTGTATCAAGTATCTGAAAGCAGTTCAGCAATTTGAAAGGGAGGAAAAACTGTAACATTAAACCTAAAATTTGATACATGTTAACCTGATAATGTAAGTATTTTTGCATACATTTGCACACATAGGAATCTATGCTGGTACAATAACCTGAAAATGCAGACACCCCAAAAACCAAGTTAAATAAAAAACCCCAACCAAACAACAAACAAATCATGATATACCTATATATACACAAGTAGAACAGAACAGAAAACTTACTTATTCCAATACCTGTAAATTTCAGTAGAGCTTTTGAGCTAAAGTTTAGAAGCTTGTAATCATTCTTTAAAATTGATTGAACCACTGATGAAAAAGCATTACTGGAGTAGAAGGAAAACAGCAAGACAAGTAAAAGAAGGCAAGTAAAAGTAAAAAAGATAAGCAGAATAGCAAATGAAAGGTTGCTTAAAATAAAAATTGCTGTGAAATTATCAGTAGAACCTAGGATAGGGAAAAGAAAGGAAGCAAGTATCTGCAGCCAAAAACTGGTGTTTCCTGTAAGAGTCACTCTGCTGTACAGCTCCTATGCCAACTTCCATTATACATCCCATATCTGTTTGATGGCTTACTGGAATCTTACTGTAACTATAATGTGAGATATTTCTATCATATAGATACAGATACACACACACACACAGAAAGACTAAGTTATATGCAGTTAATACAGGTAAAAAACAAACCAATTCACTCAAAACTTGGTAAAACAACTTTAGTAAACACTTAGTTCTCTGCTACTGTAAGTACTGATGATAATGCAACCAAATTCATAAGTTCAACAGCACTTTAACACTTAGATATTAGCAGAGTTAGGATAATGGAAGACTGATCAAATTTGAAAATACTACTTACCATTTCACATTCCTTACAAGTATGGCCTGGCAATTTTCTTCTTTCTTCTTTTTTTCGAATAACCTCAATATGAGGAAAATCTAACAGAGTATTCTTTCTGAAAAACAAAAATGTTTTCACAGGATAGTACATTTATTTCTTCTACATGTCTAGAAATTTTCAGTCTTCAGAACACAATGAAGAAAAAGATACCAGATTCTCAAGAAAAAAAAAAAAGAAAACGCCTGCAAAACCTAATCATACTGCATTTCATAGCCGAATAGGACTATTTTTGTAACTAAAACAGTTCCAGGACTGTTTAAATGTAACATGATCTTTTCATAACCAGATATGTACATCTCATTGTTATGTATTTTTGCAGTATGAAAATAATTAGTAATATTTTTTTCTTTCAAAATTACTTAAATATACATCTTCTGTAGCATATTTATTTTGTTTAGACACAGTTGTGCTTGCACTAATTTCTGCAAGAGGAATTTATTGGGGTTCAAAAGAACAAATTCTGAAAAGAATCTTGTCTGCTCGCAAAACACTAAACAAGTTTTCTTCAACGAAGAAAACATATGCTGAGGTAAAAACCCCAAAAACTAACAAATACTTAACTAAAGGGCTTAGTATCATTATGAAATGAAGATTCAGACTACCAGACTACAGAAACGCAATAGAGGAAACACTAAGAGGTACAGTTGTTAAACATTACTCATTTATTGCCTAGAGGAAGAGGCAAAAACGCCAGAGAAGGAAAGGTTTTTATTTGTACAAGCAACCCATAAGCTCTTTGATCATAAACTCATGCATGACAACATGCCTATAAGAAACATTACAAAATACTGCATTCAATAAAATTATAAAAAGCAGAAGAGACAATCCCTTCTCTTCAGCAGATGTAACAGGCATCTCAATGTGCTTATTTCTTCCCCTACTGCAGCTTTTATGTAAGGCTTTTATCTAATTCAGTAAATCTTTTACCTGTGTATCTTTAGCTGCTAATATGTTATGCACAAACATGTTTATTTTATGGAAGAACAAGTTCATTTTAGGGAGGATATAAAAAGCCTTAAAATGCCTATACAGAACAAACTAAATTACCTTTCATCACTTTTGAAATATGGCTCCACAAAAGCTTTCTGCTTGGCTTTATCTTGTTTATCCTCATGTTCTGTAAATACACATGCAAAGCAAAACTTACATGTCATATAGGTTAGCAGGCTGCCTGGAAAAACATCTGTCTTATTAGCTAACTATTAAGAAATACAAAAATGCCATGTACATTCAGTCTGAGACAACAGATTCAAACAGATACTAAAAATACAAAATTGATTGAATCAGTGATGAAAAAGCATTACTGGAGTAGAAGGAAAATAGCAAGACAAGTAAAAGAAGGCAAGTAAAAGTAAAAAAGATAAGCAGAATGGCAAAGGAAAGGTTGCTTAAAATAAAAATTGCTGTAAAACCATCAGTGGACCTAGGATAGGGAGAAGAAAGGAAGCAAGTCATCTGCAGCCAAAACCTGGTATTTCCCATAAGTGTCACTTTGCTGTACGGCTCCTATGCCAACTTCCATTACAGATCCCATATTTGTTTGATGGCTATATAAATAAGCTACCAAAATAATTTTCATATTGTTTGACGTTATGCCCTTACAATAACTAAATTTCTCCATGAATTTATAAAGAAAAAAAATGAAGCAATAGTTTATTTGGCGCATTTGTTCGTAGAGAACAGAGCACCATTTCAAATCAACTTTTCTAGTTTAAGCAGGCAAATAAAGACAAAAATTATATCCCACTCTTTAGTTTCTTGCTTGCTGCTGTTATTCCCTTATTCTGCTCTTCATCATGAAGAGTTTCTTTTTCACCACATGCAGAAGGACTGTCTTCTGGTAAGCAGGATTCATATTCTTCATGAGTTGTCCGATCAAACATCTCTGTTAAGGTATCATTAATTTTTTTTTCTCCTCCTATTATAAAAAGCATAATGAACATCCAAATCAATCTCTCAACAATTTATATCAAGAAAGTACACTTTCATTGAAAGTATCAAAAAACCTAAAATCTACTCCCTGCTCTAGTACTGATTTAACTCAACATCAACTTCACATTTATTCTTTCTGCAACTTTCGAATGCAGCCAATGCTCATTTATTTTTCACAGACACCTTGATCCCATTTCTAAAATTTGATTAATTGCTAAATCACTTCTATGTACCTTTAACCTTAACACTGGATACATAAGATTTTTGTTCTTGTAATTATGGAGTTGTCCACGCAGAAGGAAATATTCTCTGTGCACAGGAAATAAAACTGTGGATAAGTGATCAAGCTGCAACAGCTTAAAAAACAAGCACACATCATTAAAAGTCACTGTTCTGCAACAATGATTCACCGCATATATTAAATATGATATAAACACATTTGGATTATTTTAAATATACCACTTCTACTTATATGTCATTTTAAAATGAAATTTGAAAAAGACTTTGCCATAGAAAGTCTAGTATGACTACACAGCAAACTTTCAAAGCTGTCTGTTGTAAGAGTTGATAGTTGCAGGCAAGATCAGAACTACTAAATGGTTAAGTATTTAACTCTTCAGAGACTGTAAAAGCACAGCTACTGGTTCTACCTCAGCACTAATCCTACCATTTTCTTAATCCAAGTTAAAAAAGCGACAACAACCATCACTGATTCTACTAGGAAACAAGACTGAATTTGGAGGCTACAAAAATTCATCAGTGCTTTTTACTGCAAACTGTCTTCTACTGTCTATTCATACAGAGGAAAGAATGGCCTTTACTCTTTCCTCCCCCTGCACCAAAGAAAAAGGCAAATCAAAGGGTGGGGAGTGGGGGGGACAAAAAAAAAAAAAAAAAAAAGCCTTACTTGGACTGCTTTCTTGGTTTTGCTCCTGATTTTGAATTTTTAATAGTACACTTTCATTAACATATGTATAATCCATATCAACAACTTCCCCTTCGACTCTTGACGGAGAACCACCCTAAGGAAAAAAAGCAAACATCACAATTGCACTCAGAAGCAACTGGTATAATCAGTGTCACTGGTATATATCTGAAACACTTTCACAATGGTTACTGGCATCTTTTTGGACACTTTGTCTTCTTTCTGCAGTACTGTCTGCATGATAAAGATGTAAAATCTAGGTAAGAGAATAATATGTTTCGAAAATCAAATGTGACACACTTATCTGGTGGATTACACTACCTGATGGGCAGCAAATACCTTAGAAGTTTTTTAGGTTAAATTCTACAAAAAGTAACAATGTAATATACAGAAATGAAAACGTGCTCAAATTAATAGATTTTATGATAACCTTTAAGTGAGACAAAGATTTCAGGAAAATACTCAGGGATCCTAATAACCAACCTGCACCCAACTCAAAGAAAGACAATAGTCATTATCTGCACATTTTCTATTACTTAACATAAAGAGAGCATTTTCCAAGGAAAAACTATGAGGTTGGTCCTTTTTTTTTGTCTTAAAAGAAACCCCAAACCATCCCAAATACATCAGTTTCATACTAAGTAGCCACCTGGGTGACTTTATCAAATACAACTAGACAATGGAAATGCTTTAGGACACCTGTAGTGTATTATGCATAAACAAACATTTTAGGACTGCAAACATATCAAAGAAGCTGAATTTAAATTTTTTGTTAGAAACTGGTTTTGGTCTGCCCAGAATAAAGTTCATGATATTATTTTTGTAGGTTTTTTTCAATATCATAGAACATGCAGCCATGTTATGCAAGTTTACCTCTGTATCAATCACAGTGATGTCCATTTTGTATTGTGAAAGGTCAGCTCCTGGGTCTATGCTCCACTGGAGGTTTTCTGAAGGTTTTTCTTTCAGGTCTAGATGCAGAGAATATGAGAAAAAAGACAAATAACTGGAAGTAAATTCTGCCAACAGCATCCTGTAGTGTGCAAATTATAAGGCAGCTTTCTGTATATCAAAAAAAAGCATATTAATTCATCTTTGGATTTAGGGATTGATTTTTCTTAAAAATAAACATGCTCATTTGGTTTAAATCAAACTTTGTCTAAAAAGTCAGATCTTTAAGGTTTTTGTTACGTTCAGGGAGCATGCTCTTTTGTGTTTGTATGAGGTATGTAATACAAAATACTCGGGCAGGCAAAATCTGTTTCTGTAAATCAGGCAGTATTAATGACAGGCAGAAGACATTCATAGAATAGTTTAGGTCGGAAAAGTTGTAGAGTCACATGGCCTCCCCTGAGCTTCCTTTTTTTCAGGCTAAACAACTGCAGTTCCCTCGGTCACTCCTCCTAAGATTTGTTCTCTAGATACTTCACCACCTTTATCACCCTTCTTTAGATACAATACAGCATCACAGTGTCTTTCTTGTAGCAAGGGGCCCAAAACTGAACACAGTATTTGAGATGCAGTCCCACCACTGCCAAGTGCAGGAGGATGATCACTTCCCTAGCCCTGGTGGCCACACTATTTTCAACACACACCAGGATGCTGTTGGCCTTCTTGGCCACCTGGGGATACTGTTGGCTCACATTCAGCTGGCTGTTGACCAACACTCCAGGGCCTGATCCACCAGGCAGCTTTGCCCTTCAGGACTGCCTCCCAGGGGACTCAACCAAACTTCTAAACAGGCCCAAGTCTGCCCTCTGGAAGTCCAAGGTAGCTGAACCCCCTTCCCTACTCCTCTGAGAATTGAAAACTCTATCATTTCATGATTGCTATGCCCAAGGCAGCCTCCAACCATCATATCACCCACAAGCCCTTCTCTACTGGCAAACAACAGGTCCAGCAGGGCACCTTCCCTAGTTGGCTCACTATTGACATTAGACTGGTAAGAATACAAAAGCCAGGTCTTCAAATACAAATGAGTACAAAAGCATCTGATCATTGTTCCAGAGATGGCTCTTATTTTATCTGTGAAGTAGAGGTTTAGATTCCAATCTACCTGGCCACAGCAACTACTGACAGATATGTTTTTTACATTCACAATGCAAGTATTTCTAATTAAAGTAGGCAGTGCAACAGCTCAGCTAAAGAGTACAAAAGCAATGATTCCACAATCCCAGTTAGAAAAATGAGTTTTCAGACTGGGACCGCTTAATAGGAAAGAAAACAACTTCTAGAAAGAGTATTTGGTAACAGCTGTTCATTATCATTAAAGGTACAATTTTCTTTAACAGCTCATCAGGAATCACAAAAAGTATTAATAGCTCACCCTTATATTTAAGTACAGTTTTCAAGCATTTGATATAAACTTCCCAAGATTTTATTTTAGTATCTGTCATTCACATGCTACAGTACACAACAATGCTAAATAAATGAGAAAGAAACAAGATTCCCAGCCTGTTGGGTTTACACCTGAATGCCAATGATATTTTTTATTATGCATAATTTGTATAAAAAAGAATATTTATTATGTATAAAAGACATTTATTATATAGTGGCAAAAGAATGCCAGGAAGATGCAGACTGAAAATGTGGGGATAATCTTAAGTCCTGAATAGAATGAGATTGAGTTATAAGCACAGAAAAAGTGATTAAAGTAGAAGATATGAAAAATTCTGTTCAACCGCAGCACAGGCTGGAGGGTAGGGGGACAATAAAAGGAACATTATCATCAAGTTACCTTGCTCATTTTGCAGTGCTTTATTTTTTGATAGTCTGCAAGGGTTTGGTTGCAGTACAGATGCTGGTTCAGACTCTCCATGTCCTGTCCTTATTTTCTTCCTATTTGGTACATGGCCACTGGCAACCTAACAACATATTTCAAACTTACTATTTCCCAAAACTTAAATATTATATTTCTAAGGAGAAGAAAAAAGTCAGAAAAGTGTACCTTCACATCATCAAAAAGTTCCTCTGTCTCTGCAGAACTTGGCAGTGGTACAATTTTGAAGGGAGGAACTATTTCTTTCATTTGTATCTGGTTTTTCTTATCTGGGAATGTTTTTCCCAGCATTGCCTCTTGTACATAGGATCCCTCTTGTAAATCTCTGCCAAACAAACAGTTCTCATTGCTGGCATTTGGAATAGATGAGGAACCTTCAGGCATGGGCTTCCCTAGGTGTGAAAAAATGTCATGCAGAGTCACCTGTTTCAGTCTATTTTTACAGGTGTCCTCAATTCCTTTTTTCTCTTGGCAACGAACTCCAGAGAAGCGATCAGACAGATCCAAGGGCTTATCAACTGTATGCTCCCCACTGACACAATGAACATCTGATTGAAAGGGTATAGAGTTCTCTTTGTTGAAGGATGTTTTTTCACAGCTAACTGCATGCTCATTGTCAGTTTTCTTCCTCTTAGCACAGTTGCCTTCTAGCTGCTTCTGGTGTACGATAAGGAAATCACTTCTGATCACCTCATTCTTAGCTGCACAAGCGTTTCCAACACACGTTACAACCTCACTAGTATTCTTTTTCACAACCATTTGCCTATTCATAGAGGCCTGGCTGATAATAGAGTTGATTTCTGTTCCAAGATTCAGTGGTGCAACAAAAGCAACATCTTCAGATTTTGATCTACTTTTATGAGATCTGGAACTAGAAGGATTGTTGAAAAGGTTGCTTTTGAGATTAGGCTTCAATCCTGAATCTAAAATACAGGGTGCATGACTTGTATTTGAGTTGTTCTTCACATTACTAGAAGCTCCAAAAACAGGAGAAGCTACTCGAGAATCCCAGTCAACGTGTGGTGGAGTGTTCCGAGATGGTTCTGAAAGACTGAATACAATGAAAGATAAAATTATTTTTTTCTGGTGTACACAGGAGGCTCGGAGGAGAAAATAGGATACACAAAAGTTAGAAGTTTCCTATCAGTGATCTGCTTTGAAGCTGTCAAGAGTTGCTAATATTAACTGAAACAGAAGGAAAAAGAAAAGGGAAATTTTTGGTCTAGAAGTAAATATTGCTGCACTTAAGAGTTGTAAAAGGCAAACAAATCAAAGACCCTGTATCATTTTAGTATGGTGTGAAATGTTGTTCCACATGCAACTGGGAACCAAGGACAGAATTAAGCCTACCTAGGAGTCTCTTCTACCAAAGGACTCCCTTTCGATGCAGTTACTTGGAAGAAAGTGAGAATGGTTGTGATAGCAGCCTCTCTAGGCTCTTGTAAGGATCTTATAACCATGACAGAAGATTCTCAAAGCTTCTGCAAGTAAAGGAAAAATATGCAAGCTTCTTTCAGGTATGCTGTTTTTTACATGTCATCAATAAAACATACATTCAAGATGACAAATAGGGACTAAAAATGTTTTCAGTTTAGACCACAACACCCTGAGGAAAGTGGGAAAGGCAACTTGTCAACCGGTATGACATCTAGTCAGCAGAAAGGTTTTATGATAATTTTCCTACCTCCACTCCAGGCCTCTTACTCCCAGGGCTTACAGGCCTCAGAAGACACCTCACGATCACAAGAGGTCAGTGAGTGAGGGAATGTGTACATAGAAATCCTGATTCATAAGTCTGAGAATGAATTCTACCAGTTCTTTTGCTTCTAATGTTATTTACTTGAAAGAAGCCTGTACAATATGAAAATACTTATTTCCATGTCTGTACCTTTAAAGCAAACTGCTGTAAGGTTTTAAATTCTACTAAAACCAGAACTTCATATAAGCCTGCTTAAAACAATATTATTAGAACCAAGTGGAAACACACCCTAAATTGTTGTCATCATTTCTTGATACAGAAACTGGATGTTTTCTTGAGTCTTCACACTGCATGCCCTCTGGGACCTGGCTCATAACAGTATTAGTGCGGGGAGGACTCAGTACACTTTGGGACTCCTTGTAAGTGGTGAAGGAAAACAAAGAAAGGAAGTGTGAGAAGCTATTAGAATTAAAAATTAGAAATATGTTAGGTGTGCACACAAACACCATGAAAACCCATTCAAACTGAACCATTCAAAACTCTGTAAAATAACAGAGGTTAAACGATAACTGAAATTTTGACCAACTTTACAGAAATCTTAAGAGAAACTTGTTAAAAAATCAAATGCACACAGACACAAAACCCCCTCAGTCTGCATACCATCATTTTCACTGTAGTTACCAATCAAGTAATCTCACCTGAGTCACCAGTCCCATCACCAAATGATCTTTTTTAGTGTGTTAGACTCAATTATTGCACTAAGGGAGTTGGGCAGACCAAAAGATTTAGTCCACTGTCTCAGTTAAACTTGAAAGTTGTATACACAACAGGAACTGCACCCCTACCCTCCTCCCCAAACCCCAGATAGGTCAGCATAGTTATCTCTGCCTGCTAGAGCAATTCTGTAATGAGTAAGCAAAAGCAAACCAAAGTGAGCTTAGTGCAACTCTGAATACTTTCGCAAAATTTTAACGCGAAAGAGAAAAACACTAGGTTTGAAAACAACTGGCACAAAAAGCTGATTATGTAAGAAATTTGGGAACACTACTTACAGATTCCTCTTGAACAGCAAGACCAATTGTTTCTGCAACCACTGCAGCCAAGTTAAAAGATGGCTTTGGAACAGGATAGCCCTCCATCCTTGGTTTATCTTTATGAGTACAAAGAAGTTCACAGTAAGTCACATAGACATTAAAGTATCTTACTCTACTCACACAGATGGTACTAACACAGAACTAAAAGGATCACAAATCTAGTAATTATGTAAATAGTTTGACTTGTGTCAGATAAAAATTGAACCTGAAGTGGGAAGTTGAGAAGGGGGGCAAAAGAAGAATTTCTAATGAGAGCAAACTGCTATTTCATCAGAGAAACATGTTTCCAAGTTGCATACAGCTCCCCAAACTTAAAATACAAAGACAAGTCAATGTAAAAGTTGCTTTTCAAACTCCTAGGGCATGAATAGTCTGAGAAAAGCACACAGAACAATGATAATGTATATTTGTAGTAAAATGCTTGTGTTGCATATTTCCTAGGTGACAGTTATAATTACTATTCTTGTGTTTTTATTAGAAAAACAAATAGATGAGTTTCCCTTCTTTCAGGGGTTTAACATTATTTCAGTTTATTAAACAGGGGCAAGGTACTATGATGGGAGCAATGTACAGGAACCATAACCCTGACTTGCACCAATTATTCTAAAATGCTGATTCTCGCAGTCATTTACAGTTAAACGCTTCACAGAAAAACATATCAGGGACACAGAAAGTCCTTGTCAAAGAACTCTTTATGGACAAGGACATATGACTTGTACGAATTCACAAAAAAGGGAATAATAAATAGTAGCACTTCTAAACATTACATATTCATGTCAGAGAGTAAGTGCAATTCCTGAAACATTTTATCTCCTGTACAGTTGGAAAATCAAATGTAAGACAATTGGATAAGTTACCTAACATATCTGCAGTAAGAGCTGCACTGAGCTTCTTTATTTCTTGACTCTGAGCCCTCATGCTATGCCACCAGATTACATACCTAGTGACATACACAGAGGCACTACAAAATAGGCATTTCAACGCCAATTTTGTGGTTAAACCACAAAATCCTTATTCTAGCTCCTTTGTTTAAAGAGATGAACCCTCAGTTTTATAACATTTTTGCCTTATTTTGAACGGAACTAAAACTAAATCTACTAATACACTTACTTGGTATAGGGGACAGTTCTGCATCACAGGTGTCTGCCACAAGTATCTCTTCTCTGTGGGGACTGTTCATTTGTGTGGAATACAGTGGAATTTTTCCAGTCTCTAGAAGATGCAGAAACATTTTCACATGGTGAAACTGGGTATCTTCTTGTGGTAATTTCATGTAGATACAGACCATGATCCTGATCTTAAAAGCACTTGAACATGAGGTTTTGATATATCAGTAGATCCAGTAATTAAACCACATCTGTTTGTTTTTATTCTGAGGTGTCACTATGACAAATTAGTCATAAATATTACATATTAATCCTTTCTTTCACAAGCATGAGCCCAGTCAGCCAGAAAGCAATACTGACACATAATTACATCACTTTCTGTACTGACCGCACAAAAAGTATGCATTCAATCTATATTTGTCCTGTTAATATGGCAACAAACCTATTACAGAGTAAACCATCCAAGGGAATAACTTCATGCATCAACTAAGGTAATGAAAAGGTGAAAAACCTAAAATTTGAATCATGACCAACTCTGTGTCATGTTGTCTTTTCTATCTGGACACCAATAGCTTTCCACAGCCATTATCTGTGATTAGTATTTACACCATTTCTTACATATTTAACTTCAGTTTCATTTAGTAGCTGAATTTTTTATTTTTTCTAGAAAATGGAGAGAAGTAGGTACGTTTAGAAAGGAGAAACTATTCATAGCACTAAAGTTACATATGCAAAATAAAAGGCATAAATAGCAAACCCACTCCCTTCATCCCACAGCTGTGCTATTTTTATTTTTAGACAGAGGCTTTTATTCAAGACTCATATTTAGATGTATTTATATATTATTTAAAACACTTTTCTATTTTTTAATTCCACAAGATAACATATTAAGAGCACCTGAATTATTTATTATCTTTCCTGTCTATCTTTAAAATACAAGCACAAGCCCCCTTATTTCACAAAAAAAAATCTCTATATTTGTGAGAGCTATTACAGGACAACGTTCGGAAATTAAGTGTGCACAACACTTCTGGGCTTTGACACAAAACAAATGCAAGTGTATCAGTAATAGCAAAAGAAAGACCATACAGCTGCGAGAACTAGATATCTATCAGTTTCAGCAGTATTACTTTAATTGCAGAATAATTGCAGAATAATTGCTGAATGTGGGAGAACATGTCCCTCTCCACTAGGTGGTGACAGAGCTGTACACGCAGCCAAACCCAGGTTAGCATTTACAGGAGAAATTGAAGCTGGAAAAATATTACCTTTGCAATCAAATTTATACATCATCTTTTTCTGTAGCCCTTAAAAGAAGTATTTCTAAAACTAATTAAAAAATATAAAATACAATACTCATACCACTGTTGCTTTCTGCAAGTTCCAAGTCTGGGTGCGTATGTTCTGTGTATCGGATGTGCCTATTCTCTCTTTTTCTTCTCATACGATTAGCTACAGAGAACGAAGAAGTTGGAACTGGAGAATCTGGAATGACTCCTTCTGCTAATTCCACTTCTTGCTGCTTTCGCTCCCTAGAGACCAAATTAGGTGATCAAATAAAACCCCAAGTCAGCAAGATGAAGAGCTTTCATCTCGGGGAGCAGGACAATCATATGGCTCAAGTAAGAAACAATTTAGAAAATACAGCCATTTCAGTAATAACAGAGATTAGAAAAGTACTAGAACCCAGGTTTTAGATACATTAAACAACAAATTCACAATTATCCCATCACACCCAAGGACAGCATACAACCCCTGGGCTCTTCACATTTTAAGTTAACATTTAACTATTGCACTATGGAAGCCTTTTTCCCAGGAAGAAACCAGGAACTGTAGAATTTCTAGCTTGTCCTCAGAAGCTTGTGCTACTTGAATCAAAGAATGCCAAAATGGGTGAGCTAGTGTTTCTTGCCCTGTATGGAAGTTCCTGCATACCCCAAGAATATTAACTGCCTTAAATACAAAAGCTTTTTGTCAATTTTACATAGCAATGAACAGCACTACACTGAGAGCAATCCTCCAGAACACTGGCTGTTACCTCTTGCCTCACAAAGGTCTTCAGAGAGGAGTGTAAAAAGCAATACAAACCACATAAAGAGAGTAACATAAAACATGAGTTATGAAGTTTATTTTCTGTCATGCTGTCAGCTCTGACAGCATCTTGCAGAGTCAGTATATAAAAGTTAGCATATGAAGTAACTATGTCTTTGCTCTCCAAAAGATCTATCTAGACATAGCAAGGAAGCAACAACAAAAAGGCATTAATTTCAGTTCTTATAACATAAATACAAGTATTTTTAGTACTTAATAAGGGAATTGCTACCCGCTGCATTGAGGTGGTAGTGAGAAACAGAAGTGGCAATAAAAGGAAAACCACAAGGAAATCTAACTTGGCTTGCTTGGTCATCTTTCTGCAGTAACACTTTTCCTTATGACTCTCAAGAGAAAACTTAGGTTGAAAGACCATTTCCTAACTACAAAGAGAAGGATGCAAGGTTTTGATCTAAGCAAAGAGAAGGAAATATGGACATATTTCTGCTTGCACTGAAATGAACCACAAGATCTTATATAAAATAAGTTAATGGAAAACTGTAGAAAGCTGCTTGGCTTGAGAGAAAAGAACATTTTTGCAATTGGGCTTTTTATCATGACTAACTTTGAACACTCAATGACAAACACTCATGCACTGCTGTTCTGAAGTCTTGATGAATTCTACTGTGTCATTTCGTAATTCCTCTCTCCTAGCATATTTACAAAAGAAGCACCAAAATCCAGCATCATCTATGAACAATACCTTAAGAAACAAATCAAAACAAACAGCAAACCAATATACTTATTCAGTTACTTTGCAAATTTATACATACATCGTATAGATGCAATAAATAAATTCTGAATCATGGAAACATTTATCTGAAACTTAATGTTTCCACCGATGGATAATGAAATCTTTATCTGATAAAGACCCAGATAATTCAATTCTTCTAAAATTTCACAGAACTCCATTTTATAGAGGATTCTGTAAAATTATACATTGGGAAGAACACAGGAATTTGTTATTACCTGGTATTAAAAAAAAAGAGTACTCATAGGGTCACAAAATATGTTAACTCTGAGAAGATTAAATACATAAAGAAAAAGAAAGGATTATTAAGGTGCAAACAAGAAATACAAAAGAATAGGACCACAGCCATTTGGAACTAAACTCTAAGCTGTTTTACTCCTCTATCAAAACTTTCTGACAAAGACAATTAAAGATGACATGCAGACAAAGCCTGACAGATCAAGTCCACACATCCTGTCCATTCCTTCCATGCACATACATAACTTGCTCACAGATTGTCAAAAGCCAGGTAAGATGACGCCAAACCATAGGCATACAAGAAAGAATGCCTTCCACAGTGCACCATATTAGCACATTAACCACACTACTATTTGGCATATCTTGCTATCATATCAGATTACAATTTGACACTCAATTTGTAGCTCATTATTTTTATGGTTCTCTTTTGAAATTTGCTTTTTCTTTTGAAAATAAGTTTACTTAAAAATTTTATTACAAGATCCTGATATTCTTTTGCCTAGCTGTAAAACTACTTTTCTAAAGTGTTAACCTAGGAGAAAGGAATTGGTAAAAAGTCAACAGAGGAATAGAAGAATAAGACATAGTGCTTTGCTATGCACTGTGACCAAAACATCTCAAACAATCATGAAGTCAAACTGAATTTCTATGACAAATTTCTTTCTCTCAGATGCACGGTTAAAAGAAAGCAAAAAAAATCTGTACAATACAAAGATGCTAGTTTTATGCTGTTGTAGTGGCAGTAGACTACCTTTTCACAATCTGTTAAACAAGAAGAAAATCAAGGTTTTAAGATACTTATATTCCCAGGCAATACTACTGAGGAATGGAAGGAGGAAGGGGAATATCCAAAAACCCTCAAAACTTACTCCAATTCCTTCTGTAACTGCTGGAATTGTTCGGTTATCTTTTTATTTTCGTCCTGTAAGTTGTTTTTTTCATTCACTGCAATTTATATTTAAAAAAAAAAAAAAAAAAAAAAAAAAAATCAATGCATGCATGTTAACATGGTATATATCACATCTAATTTTGTCAGGTCCATTAAGGAAACAGAACCAATTCTGTAACACCATACCACACACCCTCTCTGTGGTTTACCAAAATTATTTTTCAAGCTAGTCATTAAAAAGGTTGTAAAATAATGTGCTGGAAAACATAAAAGTGTCACAATTACCAGATCCTAATACTAGTTCTGCACCATCATTTGTTACTTTTGTCTATGTACATACAAGTAAGACTGTGTTGTAAAGATTAATTGCTCACTCAGCTCCATCAAAAAAAACCTGCTTCCTTAGGTTGAAGACAGCCTACATAGTATAAAGTGTTCAGAATTTGGTTTTAGCCACTGCAGCAACCGGACAGTTGGAGAGAACAGGAAAAAAACCCCAATTTCTTAAAAATCAGTTAAATGTTCTGGAATTTAAGAGAGACTAGTCAGATTTTCTTCTACTTTACTTTTCTTAATTTCCAATTCGTTCAACCTGTACTTCACACAAGCTTACTGCATCATCTTTAGCCTTTCTTCCACATTGTCTCAAACTACTATAATGATAGCTCCCAACTTCTCTGTTCACTTTTATTTTTCTTCTTTTGTTGTTTTTTTTTTTTTGTTGTTTGAGGTTTTTTTTCTTTTATTCCTTTTTTTTTTTTTTTTTTGTATATTTTAACCCTGGATTATTCTTAACTGACCTTTTTTGCTGATTTCAGGAAACATAACTGTCATATAGATCTTAAGCCAAACCCATGGAAGACTACTCCTCTATCAGAGAGTGATCATGATTTGTACCTAATCAACCTCAACTTGATTTTCAAGGCTCAGTGTTTTAATTAAAGACTGGTTGTACTGTGTGTTGTTAATCATTAAACTCAAAGATTCAGAATATTTTTATTTAAATATCCTATAATAAAAGCCCTTGAAAAAATTATGCATTTTATATTAGTAAAGAACCTAATATTTCTACAATTTAATAAAGCACAGAAAAGCTACTTTGTGTCTGGCATTTCCCATACTTGAGATCTTGCTGAATGTCTGATTGTTCTTGTTCAAGCAAGACAACTAAATGATACAAAATAATTAATCAATGGTAAAAATACCATTAATATTTTAAAATTCTGCCTTATACTATTTAGCACTTCATACAACTAATCCCAATCTTTCCAAACCCTTTTATAAAGAGATTTGTTGTGCCCTGCCTTCATGTCACCTACAGCAAACAGGTTTATTTTTTTTTCCTGTCCCATACATACTTCCTGATTTCAAAATGAGCTGGCTGCAAGATGCCTGGTATAAAGCAACTCTTTTGTGGCTTCAGAGGGTTATGTGAAGGGTACGGGTTTACTGCCGTTAAACTCCAAGACCAACTACAGGATCTTAGCTGGACTCAAGCTAACTTTTGTTTGAACTTGCTACTTTCTGATCACCAGTTATTTCTGAAGTCAGGGTTTCCTTAGGAATGCTGGCAATCAGTCATTCTCTGCCTTAGTCCTAGAATAAACAGAAGCAGACACATTTTATCTAAAGTAGCCACTTTACACTGTAAGATTTTCCAGTTCACTTCGAGTATCAACACTTCAATCTAAGACAATGGGTCAAATGACTAGTAATTGGTATATTGAATATTTTCAGGCTGTAGAGTTAAGTATCCCCCAAATGAACTTCTTGGGCTTACACCACACAAATTATATCAAATTACAGGAATTCATGAAGAACTAGTTTACAAAATAGTGTGTTTTGTCTTGAGACTCGCGGATAAAACTCACTAAGTTCAGTGATAAGCTTAAGATTCTGCTGCCGGATATTTTCAAACTCTTGCTGCTTCTTTCTCATATGTTCTTCAGTTACAGCACAACGATCACATAATCCTGCTCTTAACCTACAATAAAATTAAGAAGAAAAGAGTCCCTCTGTTAAGAAAATACTGCCATATCCACACTTACCAGGCCTTTTGAACAATGAAACCCAGAAAATTTCTGACAACGATGCAGAACATTGCTAAGTACTGCAGTTTTGTATGTTGACATAGCAGTATTTTGAGATTTCAGAATGACCTAATACTACATGCTCCAACGTTCACATAAATGGCTGTAGGTACTGAATACTTCTCAAGCAACATGCGTTACCTGATTTAATAAAGTGGAGCATGCTACACCTTGCCACTGAAAGCCTTTGTGATATGTCCTACTAAGAACACTGTGAGATATAAATTATCATTCATTATTAAGTTAATTCAATCAATAAGTATAATTGCTACTTCATCTAAGACAGATATATCTTTGCCATTAAACAAAGCAACCAAATAAAACGGACAAATAGTAAGTTTACACTGTAACAAATACCAATCAGACACAAAATCCTTTATCTAGACACCAATCATTAGAAGTGGATTCAGAAGTCCATGTGAGGCATTGCCTCTGCTGTTTCTAATAGTTTAGATCAGCTGTTTAAAGCATATCTGCTATCAAAAAAGGACTTGCTATGGGCCACTCCATCTTGACACATTCATTCCTGCAATGAAATGAGTGTTCATTTTCCAGGCGATAACTGAAGTGTATTTCTGTATTACATCAAAAAGCTAGCAGTATTACCAAAGTGAAAAACAGATTCTCTTTTGCCTGATAAAGAAGAGATCAATTAGTTAAGAGTTCTGCATTGCTGCTGCTAGCACATGAAGTATAAAATAAATAAATAACAACATAAAAGTAAAACAAACCAAAACTCACCAAAACTCACATTTCCAATTCCACAGTTAACACTGGAAGTTAAAGCCATCCTGGTTTATACATATTTTAGCATTGTGGAATTGTGGAAAGAGTAAAATACTGAAATGCTTTTACATACTAGCTTATCTGACAGTGTAATGAACACATTATTATCATCTCCTTGTATTAAACCACTTTAAATACTCTTTTAGTTTTCCACAATGCAAGTACTTTATCTGCTAAGGGATTTGAAAAGTCCATTCACTCTGCAAATGTCTCTCTGCCTCTGAGGTGTGAAAGTTTACTACCTGCAGAGTTACAAATTTATCCCTAATGACTTTCACAGAAAAACAGAATTCAAAGCAAAATTTGAGTATCATGGCTCTAAAATCTAAAATAACACAGGCATATGGGAAAATAATTTACAATGCAATGGTCTCCTGTTCCCACAAAGCTTCTGAGAGCCTATTAGTAGCAAATTCAACATACACTTTCCAAAACAAGTATAATTTTTAAAGATAAAAAAATGCACTGTAATTTCACATCTATTGGTTTTGCTTTGCTATACCAGATTAAACAGGAACATATAAGAGAGAGGCAGACTGTCAAAAAGTGATCAGAATGTCTAAGTCCAAAAGAAGACAAAAGACAGAACCTGCAATTAAATTATGTAGGACAGACAACTGGTAAAAAAGACCCCCTCATATCTGAAAGATGTCATAGTGATATTCCTAGTTATTTCCTGAGCTTCAAACTATATAATACAGTTTACAGAAAACTATATAATATAGTTTACAGAATTCTGTGCTTTGTTCTCATCTCATGCCATTTGGATTGTATTAGAAAGGGTCTGGTTTACTAAGAACAAAACCAAAACAACAAAACCACCACCAAAACAGAAAGAGACAAACAAAACAACAACAAAATAAAAATAAACCACCCAACTTACAGAGTAGCCCCAGATACTTTGCAAGAGCAAACCACAACAAACCCAGAAGCTAGAAGGCACTACTTCACCTGTCTTCCAAGACCTTGATAGTGTCATGAAGTGCTTTTTGCTGTTCTCTGAGCTGTTGGTTCTTAGTATAAAACTCTTCAAGCCTCTCTGCATCCCTAAAGTCAAACAGAGAAAAAAAATAGTTCAAGCTTTAAATTACAGATACTAGTTTTTCAATACAGAATTTTATCTAGCATGTTTCTTTTTTATTCTTGGGAAATGTGATTACTGTAAGCACAAATACTAAGTTGAAGATAAGCTAAGAAAGTGCTTCTGACTAATGGCAGTTTAGAAGTTAGGAAAGCAGCAGCTAGTTTCTAATTTATCTGAGCTTCTATTGATAAATTTGATTTTTCTTGGACAAAAATTAGGTTGATGACACTTAGGACATAAAAGCTAACAGTATTCAAGCAACAATTCGAGGGAATGTAAGGTCAAGCACTTTTCTTATTTTACTGCGCTGCAGAATTGCTGGGAAGCTAACTGGGGGCTTTCACAATCTGGTTGTTTTGACCTTGACTTAGCAGTGAGTGAATCTTGCAGTGTGGCAAACCACAGTAGGTTTGTAAAGCTCACAAGCCATTAGAGGTTTAGTTCCTCAAGAAGCAATTCTCAGAGTCCGCAGAATGTGGATTCCTATAATACGAATACAGAGAACTTTCTTTCCAAGAACCTCAGAAACAGAAGATATTGGATAAAGTACTTTCTCTAAAAGCCAGGACTATTCAATTAATGAAGAACATTTCCTCCTCAAAAGAGCCAAGGAAAAAGCAGCAACATTAACTTCTCAATTTTAGCTCCCATTCACTTTAATTATCAGATCACACCACCACTTAAAGATAGAAAGAAGGTATGAGCAACAAGGACACAATTTTTTTCTGTGGGGAAATAAATTTTCAGTAAAAGTTAAGAAGCTGAATCTCCGTAACATGAAAATGACTGTATGACAGTATCAGAAAATCACTTCTTAGCTCTTCCTTTTACCATGGAACCCTTTGTATATTCCATGAAAGCAAGTGTTTGTTTTCAGTGTGCCTGTGATGGCTAATTTGAGCCATGAAATCGGCTCACAAAAAGCTAAGCACACACACACACCAGGAAACAAAAACATATTTACTAACTTGCTGATACAATTCTTTTACATGGACATATTTTTAAGTTGGCACTACCCCTTTAAGACACATTAAGTAAAACACATTTTCATATTACTGGCATATACACTAATACAAGAAATTAACAATCATGGGTCATAAAGCGAATGGGACAGCTGGAAGCCTCCAGGGTACAATAAGACATCTTAATTTTGAAATTTAAGTAAAGATATTTTATTTTTCTATACTACCACCCAGACAAATATTGTCCTTTTCAGCTGCATACGCAACATATAAAACAATTACATGCAAACAGCATCAGGGACCATTAAGAACTTGTGCTTTCACCTGGGGAGGACAGTGTTAAAGTTAAGCTACCTTAGCTCATTAACCAAGTACAACCACATTTGAAGTTTGACTAAAGCAGCCTGTATTTTTCTGATGCTTATGGCATTAAAAAAAAAAATAATAGAAAAACCAAACAAACAACAAAACCACATTCTTTTTTTTTTTTCAGTTTATGCAACTTACAGAAGGCAGAAAATATCAAATTTAAAAATATTTTCTCAAGCTACCTTTAAGTCATTCTATGGCATTGAGTTATTTGTAAATAAATAAATTAACATACACTAATACTGCATGCCTTCCACCTATCCCCCACTCCCATCAGTGCACTTTATAAACATGACAGACATTTTTGGCTATGAAGGCACTGTGCATAATGAACAGTGTCTGACCTATCACTTACAAGTCATTAGCTCCACTGCTGAAGTAGGATACAAAATAAGGCGCTCATTGTCAGCTGATTACCAGGTCTGAAATACTAAACCTCAGGTATTCAGATGCTCCAAGAACAAGACCTCCTATGTAACAGTACTGTGTCAACAATGTGGTAATTGCAGAAAGATTCCAACAATAATTAAGCCATTTGGTATGTGTTCTGTCACATCACCGCTAATATTCATCATCTAGAACATTAACTGATCAATTTAAGATTTCAGAAATGGAAGCAATTCACAATACATCAGGTTAACACCAGCAGCAAAAGATAATTTCATCCTTTTTGTACCTCTGAAGTAATAATCCATAAAACTTTAATTGATCTTGCAAGAATTACAGCTTGTTTAATAAATTAGATCATTAGGGTGGGTACTTACAAGCATCTTTCCTTTTTCAACTTAGATATTTTCAGTTGTAAGCCTGAAAAGCAGAAAGAAAGAAAATACATGTTATAGAAATCTGATTAAAAAAAAAAAAAAAAAGAGTAACAATAATGAAAAAATAAACCAACTCTCCTTTTGCCAATGACATCTGCAAAAGAGAAAGAAAATGGTTCATTCTGGATTCCTTGAGCATGTTCTACACGGTCCTGAAAACAAGTACAGCTATTATGATCTCTAGGAAGTGGAGACTTCTTAAACAAACATGCAGATTCCCACTTAAATAGGTATAAAACCACCTTTGTAAAAAAGCCACACACGAATACTAGGCACTGCCAACACATTTTCATTGACTATGACTACATAAGTAGTATAAAATGTTCTGTGTACACACAAACGCGTAACACTACACTTGAGATGTAGCACCCAACCACTGAACTGAAAGATGTATTACAATGTATACACATAAAGGAAACATTACAAAATGCATGATCAGAGGCTTTGAAACACAAAAGGCTAACCTGCTCTTGGAGGTGTGCTACTAGACCGTCTCAGCGAAAGCTGCTTTGGAGCATTTTAGGGTGAACTGAGGAATGATATTTCATCTGTGGCCTTTCTCTCACTACAGCCCACACACTCATAAACATCTGTTCCATGTGGAAGTAGAAAGGTTTGCAAATACAACTGATGCTCTTGGCAGGAGTGGCCAGCTGAGAGCCCAGGGGCTAGACACGGCAGGCCAGCCAATCTGCTTGCATAGTTTTGGGTGCATGCATATGTGCACAGGGGCAGAAAGATAAAGGTGCTTTAAGTACAGCACAGCTTAACGAGTGGGATGAAGTGCTAAGAAATTTATGATACTATCCCTACACAAGATGGCCACTCCTATTCTAAATAATTGGTCAGAAATGATCAGACTCCAATGGTATAAGATCTTAAATACAAACACAATAGAAAATTTTGTATGACATAAGAAAGCAATGTAACTATTTTTCCACAAGGCCGTATTTTCTTCAAACTATGGAAAAGTTGTAAGCAACTTCAGGTTGAACATTCATGTATCTTGTAAAAGCACTACTCATTTAGGATAATAGTATAAACTTATGAAACAAAAGCACTTTTAAAGAAAACTTCTGACAATTTTGAATTTAAACCAAAACACATACCCACACTATACCTTACTATAGAAAATGTAGGTTAAGGCAGCTAACAGACCTTTTTTTCTTCAGTTCAAAGGGGAAAACTACTTGCTGGAGAAGGTTCACTCTTCAGGCCACTTAAAGTATAACAGTCAGACCGGCCAGAGCCTCAGTGAACCCATGCCACAGACAAAGTGCCAGTGAGACAATAAGATAAAAATGCACAGAGACCACTTAAAAAAAAAAATCCAACAAAACAGTTCTTAAGAAATATAGCAGGATTTCTTTTATCTCTGCAGTATTCAACACCTGCGAGACATTGTGTTCTATCATGCAGATCAGCATAGAAAGAGGGTTTATTTTTCTTAAGTAGCTGCTATTCATCAAGTCAATTAGGCATCTGCAATTATAACCCCTATAAAGCGTGCTTTAATGCTGCTCCACGCCCATCGGAAGGAATGAAGCTGCACAACAATGCATCTCCTGTATGAACAGGTAGTCTGTTCAGCAAGTATTTAGGCTTGTAACATTGGCAATCTGAGCCACAAATTGAAGAGGCAGAGCTCAAAAGGCTCAGTACTGTGCAACAGGTAACACTATCTCCCCCCTCACCTGAATTCAGGAGGAACCAAACTAGTTACTTAAAGGTTGCATTTTTTTCTTAATTTAAATGACTGCAATGAGAAGGCAGTTTGCTACATTTAACCAAGAGCACTGAATTTCTACATCGGGTGTAATCTCTGGTTTTTGCTTTTCCAGAGCACTGGGAGGTTTTAAGCATACTTATTTAAAGAGCTTAGCTTTTTCAGGTTTCCTTATTTAACACATTAGTGAGCATATAAACTTATGTGGAACTACACTATGTATATTCCCAATTCAATTTTATATTTTACGCAATATTTCTATGGAACAGATAAGCTGCAGACTATATAAATCTACTTCACATAAAGCTTTTAAGTGCTTTAGTAAATGACACACTGTTCCCATTATATTAATGTAGACTTTCAAACTATCATTAGGCAGATTAATTACACGCACAACACTTTTATGAAACTTGCAACTTGATTAGACTATGTACCTGTAATATTTCAATTAATGGCTATGACAATTTCCATTCTGATGGATTTTCAAATGCATTAAATGCACTTTCTTAAAACTGACAGTGCCTAGGAAGACTGCAGTGCCTTTATAGCTGAAGTTTTCTCAGAACGGGTTGGACAAGCTTCTGTCAGCAATGACACTGACATAATCCTACCTTAAGGGTATACAGATAGACTAGATGACCTCCTAAGATCCCTTCCAGCCCTGCTTTCTATAATTATTTACTTTTGAGGAACTTCCAGCCATTTCTTTTCCTATAGCAATCTATCAACGAGATTGCATTCCTCAGTTTTCTTTGCTTCTATGACTAGAGGTTTTTCCCTATTGATAACTTCTGCTTTTCAGAGGAAATAAATTACTGGAAAAAAAATAGGCTATTTCCTTTACACAAAACTCTCCTCATGTTTCTATGCTGAAACACACTAATTTTTAGTATAGAACTTTTAGACTTGAATTCATCCTCAGAAACCATGTTGGTAAGACACACCTGCAACAAGTATCCGTGTAATTATTTTGAGTAGAAATTAGTCACTTTATAAACAATATTATTAAATTCCTTGCTAATTTGTAAGCACTATGCAAGTATCCAGAACAATCAATGGCTAGAAAATAAGAGTAAATACAGTTTTAACAACTACTTTCCTGAGTTGCTGAGGACTTCTGAATTCACGAAAAGCCAACTGGCATTAACCATGCCCAACATCTTTGGAAATCCTACCAATCATATTAAAAGAATAAGCAGCTGGGTTTGTTCAGTTAACATGGTGGAAAAATACACACTCTGCAGAACAGTGATATAAAGATTCTATCAAACCCATTTCAAACTCTATGAGTTGGAAGTATTCTCTAGTCTATATTCTGTAGATCTATAAATATTATAACTTTTATAAAATGGCTCACCATTTCAAGCTCATGTGTTATAAATCCTAGTTTTCATGGATTTGTAATACATAATTAGAATTCCACCATCACAGTGTTCAGTACACTGTGCATTGTACATGCAAAAAGCTTGTACTCCAACTAACTTTCCCTTAATCCATCTTCCACCATCTTTAAAATAAATTTTGCTGACATTCAGATTGGAAACTCATGAGTCAATTTTAATTCTTATTTATAGACTTCAGAAACAAGTAAAGTCCAGGCAAGCCTCTGTTTGATGTTTCTAAAATATCTCCCAGTACCATTTTCTATAAGAGGATCTCCACCTTTTGAAAAAATTAACTATCCTTCAGGCATGTCTTTGATGTTATCATGGAAGACCTAATTTTACCTAACATAGTGCGGGACATACTGACAAAGGGCTAGGCATGAAAAAGATTGCCTAGTGGCAAAATTATATGGCCACACCCAGAATGCATTCTAAAGAGTACCTTCACTTGCATAATGAAAACCAAAATTTGAAAAATCACGTGCTGCACATCCCAAGAAACTGGAGAAGGGGTCACTTAACATCACCCTCTACATTAAGAGCTTTTTGTCTGTTCAGTTTTTGTTGTTCAGACATGCCACAGATTGCCAGATCCCATTCTGTCAGTACTTCCACATTTATCTGCAGTTGACATCACACCCACTCTGAAAAGAACCACCAAGAATTAAATAAAAAGAAAAATAAAAAGAAAAAAGTAACAAAAAATAAAGAAGATTCTTTTTTATGCTTTGGGACACAATATAAAATTGTATTTAAAGTCTTTACACATACTTTTTTTCTCCATGTAACAAAATGCTACTATCTGGCACATTTTCCCTTTCAGTTGCCAAACTGAAAGATGTTTTGTTTGATTGGCTTTTGGCTTAAGTTACTAACACAAAGTGTCAAGGCCCAATGTTTCAAATTGTTGAAACAAGACTTTCAGTGGGAGGTATGAAACATCTATATATTATAAAATGCCTCCCACCGAACCCCTCCTGCAGCTTTTGAAATTAAGAAGGGATAATATAACTAGACCCAAATGGACAGACCTGGAATTGTTTTGAGGCCAGTGGGAAAAAAGGCAGCCACTGGAATGGTCTAGCTACAAAGTTCCACTTGCATGACTAAAGCTATAAATTCACAAAACTCACCTGCTTTTATTCCAACCTAATGTAAATTATTTCATGTATAAGGATATGCTCGTTGGAATTTTCAGTCAAATACTGTTCTAATTCCATCCAAAAGAATGGATCATGTAACTTAATATTAGCGGAACAAAATGGTAACTTCTTACGATGGATTTAGAGCAAAACATTTCATGAACACTACTTATAAAACAGTAAGAATACACACATACGGTGTATAATTCATCTTTGATTGTTAATTTCTTGCACTGCTGAAGAATAAACAGACATTAACAGTTAATTCATAGTAAAACTGAAATCACAGGTTATAAAATACAATGAAAGAATAAGCAACTATCACAACTTTCATTGACAAAATTTAGAACACTGAAAACTGAAGAAATACTTTTCACTTCAGTAATATTAACCTGCAGTGGTATTTTGCACAAGTTAGGGGAAATCAACAATGCAAACCATTTTAATGTATCAGAAGTAACTAAACCTAAATGTAAAAGAAAAAAATAAATCCACTGAATAACTTGATTTGGAAACTTTGAATCATAATTCATTAAAGCAGCATTTAAATATTTCCTAAGCAAATACAGGTCACATGTAACACTGCGTTACTTTTTTTTCACTGACCTATGTCATGATTTAAGCCCAACCAGCAACTCGGAACCAGGCAGCTGCTTGCTCATTCCTGAGCCCAGGACAACCTAGCAAATCATTTATAATCGTTGACAGTTTAAATTTAATTCCGTTAAGCCAGGTTTAGGCGGTAAATCTGTAAGAATTGTTTGCAATCTTCCAGTCCAACTTTCCACATAACATAAGACATTAAAAATCTATTTAGTACTCTGGTTCAAAGTTTCCCTGCTGTAAGAGAGAGCCTTCTGTGAACCCAAACATTAACAATTTACCTTGTACTTCTTTATCATGACATTCTTTCAGTTTGGACCATAATTCCTTGAAAAAATCTCCTGTAGGTTCTGCAGAACTAGGGCTCCCACAGCTTCCTCCAGATGCATTCATCTTGCTCTTTTCTGCTCCCAGCTTCGTTGACTTATTTGCAGAACTGACTCACTCTCACACTTTAAGTCTTAAATTACATAGTTATAAAGCTGTTTCTGAAGACAGGTGTATGCCTGTAATGACAGATCGACAACACTTACTTTTGCATTTATCAGAGCATAACTTGCAGCCATGGATTAAACACAAAGTTTACTGCCTATCCTTGTCAGGTTGTACTTACATACTGACAGTCACCCTGAACATCTGGAAGATGCTAAGAATTCTGCTACAAGTAATTATAAACTAAAAGAATACTCCCCCTCAAACCAACTATAAACTTAAAATTAAATGAAGGTGCCTAGGAGGCTTTATTCTTTTCCTATAAAAAGCTACATTTAAACAGAACTCTGATTTCCAAAAGTAACCCATGCTTGTATGGCTGTGATCAAAAACATTTGTCAGAAGTTTAACCCAAGGTGCATTAGTGTATATATATATCCTTTACATAAACACGGATTAAAACGACATCCTTCTGCAAACAAAAGCTCACACCCTCTTCAAGTCTTTGTGATTCTGCACTGAAATGATTCCCGTTCCCTAATGAAAAGGATTTAGGGAGTAATTTCAAAATTCGTAAATCTCCAAAACATTCGTATTTGGGGAGAACTATCAACGTCAGCCAGCTCTGTCTTAAAAGCCTGACTGCCTACACAATTCAGGACAATCTGATACACAATTTTATTCTAAGTGTTTCTTAGCACAGACGATGCCCTCAGGTAAAGCACAGGGGAAGCATGGTACTTAGACCTGCGTCTGAGCCAAGGCAAGATTCAATTCAATTGTCACTGGGTGTCCAGAACTGAAATACTTACGTAAATCTCTGGCCTTCAGCTCCCTGTGTGTGAAACTAAGTTTTTCTTAATGTTTTCCTAGAAAACATTCTAATTACCATTTTTATGTGGTCAATTTTAAACAAACACTTTTGAACTGGGACGGTGTTATTAATTACCGGTTGGACGTAGCTACCTCTGTAATTACTCTGAAATATAAATTATAATAAGAAAAGAAAAAGAAATCTTAAGGTATTTTGTGCTTTTCCTAAAGCAGAAGCCCAAGAAAGCAAACCACAATGTCTATATAAATAAAAAGAGCAACTGCCTTTCAAATTTTTGAGGCACAAGTTACATATAGTTGCAGTTTAGATGACAGAAGACCTACAATTACTCAAGAAGCTGCATTCCCTATCTTGAGGGGCTCCAAGCAACTTAGAATATCTGAGTGCAGCTACTGGTTTAGCTGGTCCTCTATATTCACCATGATAAAATGTTTAGTTCAGTGGTCAGTGACCTGGTATAGAGCCTGGAAGCCTTAGTTCTACTCTTCTTTCTCATACCTCTGTGCACAGCCTTAAGTGAGTCACTTTTCCTTCAGTCTGGCTGTATTTAAACTGGAATAAAAATAATGGAATAAACAGAACAAAGGTATATTCTCAACAACACAGGAACACTTGAACTGTGCATTTTCTACAGTATAAGGATACTTAAATGGAGCTGACAGTATCTGGTAATCATTAGGTAGCTTCACATTTGCTTTAACACATTCTGGCCATAGAAAACTTAATTCCTATTTCAGCACCTGGTTTAAAGTAAGTTAGTCTCTTACTTACACTAAGGTAAGTCCTTGACAGAAAATAAAATTACCTTTCCAAATTAGCAATGGCTACAATTCTCAAATGGAAGCTGAACAGTAATCTGCCTGCATCTTTGCAGCTGAAGTGCTCCACTTTGTGTGCACTCACATTGTCATGTTACAATGCTTTTTCTCTATGGAACCACTTGCTTAGTGACATTAGGAATGCCTCTTAAACTCTTATTTTTCTACCTTCAATACAGATATCTTGGAGACCATGTTTTTCTTTTTAGGGCAGTGAAATCAACAAACTTGCTCTCACTGTGTTAGATCTCAGTATGTTAGATGTATCATTGTCAAGAAAAAGGAAGCTGACTCTAGAATTAGTAATGGCTGTCCCTAGCGGCTTTGTTTTGGTTCTTTTTTTTCTTCTCCAAAGATGACCAAGAAAAAAAATGTACAAAACTTGTTCAGAGTTTCTGCAAAGTATTAGTAAATCAATTGAATAGAAAAAGGGGGAGGGGGAAGGGGAAGAGCATTTTCCTAAGTTTCACCTACTTCAGCATCCCAAAACGCTTTCACACTGCTCTCAACAGGGGCTCAATCTCCTTCAAATAGAGGCCCCCCACAAGAGTCACACAGAACCTTTGACACATGTGGGCAGTCGCACAGGTGTAAAAGGCATTCAGTGATGTCAGCTCCTCAACTCAGACTCCAGCGCTAAGAATGATTTTCCAGTTCTTAGGTGAAACAGAACACCTGAGCTTACAGTTGCAGGCAGGCAGAGCGCTGGAAGGTCTCTGAGGGGGGAAGGGAAGCACAATGCCAGCCCCTCTCCCAGGCACTCTGCTGCTGTCGGCAGGCGGGAAGCAGGGCCGCTCTCTTAGACAGGGCTTTCCTCCTATCCTCCCGATAACCCTTTCACAGAACAACCTAAATATTTCTATTCCCATGTTCTTCCAACCACCAACTCCCTCCGGCGTAACACTCCCCACAGCTCCATAAACGACTGCCTTCCCACACACAACTTCATCAGCACTGGCAGCTACCACCGATAAAGCACTGACACTGTTTATTTATACTTCGCTGACAGGAACACATTCCCTCCACGAGATTCTGGACAGCACAACGCCTCCTGAACCCCTGACCCCCACCAACACCTCTGAGTACCAGCTGCTCCTACAAACTTAACTCTCCTGTACCTCCTTTCCTTTTCTTTCTTTCCTTTCCCTTTGCACAAGCACTGCACAGAAAACTCACTCGTCTCAAGACACGTCGGGATGCTCTGAGAAATCCTGCCATGACCAGCGTCTGAGCGACAGCTCTCCAGCCGGGAACAAGTACCCGCGCCTCAGCTTCCCGCCAGGCTTCTGTCACATCCAGGAGCTCGGACAGCGACGGAGAAGTTGGGCATGTCCCACACGTCCCTTCTCCCCGGCGGCACAAAGGCCTGCGGGAGCCTCCGAAACGGAGCGAACGTGCAAGCGCGCCCCACAACCGCACACCCCGAGGGCTGCCGGCGGGAGGAGCGACAGCGTCCGCAACGCGCCGCGCAGGAGCCCTGCAGAACTCGGGGCCGGGTGAAGGGGAAGCCCTGCTCGCGGCCCTGCAGCAGGGCCTGCGCAGGGAGCGGCAGTTACCAGGCGGCGGCGGTAGGGACCCTGCGCGCCGTTACCTGGTTGGCTCCCAGCGGCTCCACGCGCAACGGCGGGAAACGGGAAAACAACTGGGCAGACCGCTTCCCCTGAGGTAGCAGTGGGAGGGGTCTCCCCAGTTCTCGCGAGGCTTGCGCGTTGCCTTCGCGAGAGCGGGCTGTGAGGGTCTACCGAGTCGGCGACTGCCTTAGCGCCGTTGTTGGACGTTTCTGTGCATCTATCGCGTTCGTAGGTGTTGTTCCAGCGCTCTCCTCAGCCTATCTCTGTCCTGGTTTCTGGAATTTCCACAGAGAGCGGCCAGAAAAAACCAAGAAGGTGTGCACTTTGTTAGGTGCCGCGGTGAAGCATGGCAGCAGGCGCATGGCACTGGAAAAGCGAAGTTTGACTGAGAGCCTTCATTAAAACAAATGCTACTTGCACAAGGGAGAGCCTACCTGAAAAAAGTTCTTGTAGGTTTAGAGTCAGAAGGGATTTTTGGGGTATACTGGCCTTTGTAGTATTCACGCTGTGCTGCCAAATTTACCCTTCTCCACAGGATTCGCAGTCTGCTGACATCTGGAGTTTACACGCAGAAGATGCATTTGCAGTGCTTTCTCCTTGATCTAAACGGGATCCATGGGTTTGTAATTTTAGCCTAAACCAGAACAGCCTAGGACATACTCTGTTGATTTCTGTAAGTATGAAAACTGGTAGGCTTATATAATTGGTGTGGCATAAGGCAGCTGAACTTTTGAGTCACTTTTGCCAACATTTTTTTTGCCCAAATTACGTATCAATGTTCTCTTGCTCCCTGGGACCAAGCCTACTGTCTGCCATGAGGTAAACCCGTTGTTTTTTAGTTCATAGTTCTCATTAGTAATGAAACAGAAACTAAACATAGCTTTTCGCAATTACTATTGTGCCTCCACATGATTCCACTGGGCCATTTTGATACACCATATATACCTATTTGGTATGTAGGAACACTTGCAGAAACAGCTTAGTGGCATGATTAGAAGACAGAATGGTGATCAGTTTGCAAGGGCCAATGCTACAAATGCATACTTTCTACTTTATTAATGGTAGTATGAGAAAATGAGGTGTTCCAGCATTTAAGTTGTTAGTAGCTGTTCCATCTTATTCCTGTTATGTTACTCAGCTCTCCAGAAAGTATAAGTGTGGAGCTGCGAAGTAAATAAACCTGGATCTGAAATAGTTTCAAGATTTCTGCAGTATTTTGACATACTGTCGGACAGGCGTCCAACACATGATTGAACAGGCTTTAAATCTGTTCTCCTGAGTTTGCCATCAATTATGTACCTTAAATTTTGAAGTATTTTGGAAAATCTTGCATTTAGTTTTCTGCTCATTCCTCAAGTCGTTTAACCACTTTTCAACTAAAATAAAATAAATCCATTGTTCAGTAGCTCAGCAGCAGATTACTTATATCGTAAATCTGATCCATTGTTATATCAGTACACGTGTGGTAGAACTAAAATTAGGTACGAGTTACAGAAGAAATGGCCATAACAGGTTGTGATAGATACTCCAGTCCTCTTAAATAGTGCTTGGTGGCAGCTTTTTATTCTGCTTTTGCAACTTCTATAATCTAAAAGTTTGTGATGTAGGAAAATAACCATTTCATCAGAGTTGAGAGAAACAGGTATCTTAAATATATACAGAGATCTGATAAGTAGCAGTAAAATATCCCTCTTGCTGATTGTGAAGTTATTTTACCATAAACTGGACCTTTTTTTTTTCTATTTATAGGAAGATCTCTGGAAATTAATTATCTCTTCCATTTTATTTCCCAATAAACTGTGTGAGCAGTTCATTCTTATATGCTGTGATGTTGAATTTTACAGCAATATAAATATTGACTTCTACAGTGTTATTCTTATCTATTCAAGAATAGGTGATAATGGATTAAGACCAACAATTGAACTTTACCTTTATCTCCCTTCCAGATTTATTTGATTTTATACGTCCCATAATCACATACTTGGCCACCAATCACTGAATAGATCCCTCACTCATTAAAAGCACTAGGAAACTACTGAGGAGTCTGGTATTCCACATTCACTTACATTGGGTGTCTTAAGCTAACTTGTCTAACTGGAACTGCATCTCATTCATCTCAGAAGAGTAAACACACACACCTAGACAATAAAACTGTGGGAAAAATGCTTCACCATTGTTGCACTTGAACAGATACGAAACTTTCTATGGTGGCGTGGCTCATGTCCAGGTTTCAAAATAACCCTTAATATGGCACATTAAATGAGGTGACAGAATACTCATCCATGAGCAACTCTACAGAAGTCGAATCTGATTTAATCCTAGCCTATTTTAGACCTGACTGGTCTGAAAGGTTTGATCTTACTAACGATGTGCAAAGCTGTTGATTTTTCAATTATACTTTAGCGGTAATACCTTTTTGATGACTGGACTGTTTACCAGCAAGTCAACTAATGACTGGATTTCTATCGTACTGCAATTTTGCAGCACAGATAAAGCAAAAATTAGCCTTTAATTCACGTACATGCCCTTTTTAGGGGGTATTGCAGAGGGTGCGTCAGTGTTTCTAACCATTCAGGTAGCAGAAGGTGGCCTAGCTCTCTGCATATGCACACAGAATGGGATTAAAAGAGATTAGCAAAAAGATTACATGCTTTGTTTCTATTGCCTGAAATTTATATGTAAAAATTAAAATTTGAATTATACTGGGGAGCTGCAATTTAAATCTTTTAATTGCTTTAAACACAGTTGTGTACATATCACTCTTTTCCTGTGTATTTAAATATATATATATGCATACACATATATATAAAATAGTGAAGTCATTTATTTGCATGATATTTAGTGGATTCCAGATGTATGTACATGGCCAGTGAGCTCGCAACTTCCTTTACTTGCAGATCTGTGCTGAGGGATAAATATATTGCTTAACTTTCTACTCATGTTCATTTAATAAACTTTATGTTGCAGTTGCCAATAAGGCCATCAAAGGAGCTCAACTTCAGATGCAGCAAATAAGGGCATGTGGCACTGTTCAGCTGCTACCTAAACGGAATTTGAACTGGGAGTGTAGGAACTGGCCGTCCCCTGAATGGTGTGATTTCTTACAGCCGGTAGGGCGCACAGAGCGCGCCACTGCTGTTTGGCACAGATAGTTGCTTTCTCTGGAAAAACAGGGAGGATCCACTCCATCACCCCCGTTAGCTGAATTTGATTCTTCCCAAGCTGCTTTCGTAGCCACTTTTGAAACGGAGCTAAGATCAAACTCTCTGATGCCAGTAACATTGTTCACTTTGAGAAACAAACCCTCTTTGACGTGACTCAGGAACAGTCAAGATTCATTGAACTGAAACTCAGGGCTTTTAGAGAGCCTTGATGGAGTAAAAGAGCGAGCAGCCTGAGGGATGCTATTGCACGACCCAAGCGTTCCTGATCCTCAGACTCTAAGCAGCTGCATCTGTTTGTGTTAGCTGTGTGCAGAAATGTTTTGCTCCTACTGATGTTTCTCAGGTTAACACGGATAGTCTGAGTAGTTATGCATATTTATCTCAACCTTGGAAGACTGAAGTAAAAGTTTACAGATCTATGTAGAAAATCATGCCACCTACCTTTTACTGTAGTGAACGACAAGAATTCAGGACAGGAAAACAGGCAAAAAAGAAACAACATATGGGAAATAATATTTTACTTACCTTCTGAGGAAAAAAAATCCCCAAACAATGGCTCCTGCTCTTCCTGACCCCTAAAAGAAAAAAATGCAGCTGATGAAAACCCAGATAAAACAGAATACATAAACTGGAGAGAGAGAGGATGGCAGGTGCTATTTTGAAAACCTGATTTATTTGGCTTGAATTTTCAAAATGCATTGTGTTAAAATCCTGTGGCTTTAGAACTCAAAGCTCTCTTGCAGCATTATAGGCTCTACAGAGTCCCTGTGCAAGCCATACAGTTCAGTCAGCTGTAGGTTTTTCTTTTTTTTAATGGTTTATTCCTTAGCAACTTTTCCTTCTGTATTTGACTGCGAAATCAGTGGAGATGATAAAAATTAAATGTGTTGGTTTTTTTTTTCCCCCTGACAAATATTTTAGCCTCTGTGAGAGTATGAAACTTGGTTATTATCCATTTTCCCACAATTTGAAGAAAAATTTTTCATGCAGACACAACGCTGCTAATGAGAAGGTCATTTCAATCTGCTATTCACTGAGTTTGTAGGCTGCTGAGGAGGCCTTTTTATTGGCACGCTACAGAAGAATAATAATGTTAATTTTTGCATCAATCGGGAAATAGCTGGCAGTGAACACCTCTATGACTGAAGCTTCCTGTTGTGTGACTACCATGAAGTCTTACATAATCCTGTATAGATATTTTTGTATCTAGTGGTTTATGTCCACTGGGGACTCTGATTTATTTTTTTACATCATGAAAGAGAACCGTAGTTGATTCACTTAAAGGTAGGCAAAATTAAGATATCAGGGAGATGGAAGTAGCCATGTGATGGTTTTCAAAAATGTAGTTCCACAGATGGCAAGAAGATTCACATTTACTTAAGTTAAAGAGTTATTTTGTCCTAACAGGCATGACAAAACCTGTCTTCATTCCTTTCTATTCAGCTCAGCAAGTACTTCTGAGCTCCAGTAGTTAATCAGTTACCAGATCCTACAGCGTTTGTTTTCACACTGTTTAATTTCTCTTATTTGACACAGAACCTGTGAATGAATTCTATTGCAGATACAGGTACAACTTTCAGGTTTGCCTACTCTTTATGATTAAGACTGCTTTTTGTTACCATTGCCACCATCGTTACTCATTCTAAACAGGTATATTTCTAATAAATATGTAGAAAGAAAGCAGTAAGAATGACAAGTATGTTTTCTATCTTACCATGAAGCCAATTCTGAATATGTAAATCTAGGTTTAATTAACTCCATAAAATTAAACAATTAAAAAAGTCTGGCAAGAATTAGTAACCACACACATTAATGGCACTGTGACAGTGCTGTTATGAGACAGGGATTATAAAAACACTGTACAAAAGAGAAGACCAATAGGCAATACTTAAGTGACCTCCTCAGAAGACCAATAGGCAATATTTAAGTGACCTCCTCAAAATACTAAAGTCACTGGCAGTGTAGCTTCCATCTCTTACTCCTGTGCTTAGTTCATTGAACTATCTTTCCAGTAAATACTCTTGCAGTCAGAGCAGATGATGTTGAGATGCACACAAAAGGGTCAAAAAGCTGCACTCACAAAAATCGTGTCAGCAGGCACCACAGAGACCGGCAGTACTCAGACACATTAAGGAGATAGCCATTATAGCACTTCAAGCATAAGAGAAATTTTTGCTTAAGGTTATCTTAAATTAATTTTAAAGAAAGACTTTCAAAACTCACCCTTCTGTTTGAATTGTGAAAAGTTCTGTTCTTGATCGGAGTGATAAATATTTACTATTGACTTCCCCTCCAGCTATAAACCTCAAGTGTAAGTAAGATGAGGAAGCCACTGTGGACCACACTAGAGAATGCCGAGGAGATCTGCTGCGCCTAAGATATATACAATGTGCAATGGATAACCTAATGTGCCTTTCATTTAACTGGCTGAGCAGGTTTCTGCATTCTGGAGAGCATGGAATCATACCAGAATTTGTTGGCATAACAGGCCCGTCAGACCGGTTCCCAGGGCGCCCAGGAACCTGCCCAACCAGTCTGCATCAAAGGCCGGCCCAACATGCTGCAGCTCAGCTCAGCTCGGGGAGGCTTCATACACAGTGAGTTATTCACGCCTCTGTCAACTCCCAACATACTACTCAGAGAGAATGATGTAGCCTCCAGCAAAATAATTTACTGAGGGGTGGGGGAGTAATACATCCTTGTTAAGAGCAGCAAGATCTTATTGTTATAATTTTTCTTTCATTTTATATGCAGATGTGCTGGGCTAGAGGGCTTGCCCAGCAGAAGTACAAAGAGAAACAGGAAAGAAAATACCTTTTTTCTTATAACACTAACCATACAGACTTATTATAATCAAATAGCGCCAATTTTTTTAGTGTAACCAGCTACAGAAACCCCCCAAATTATACTTTAATTCAGTTTTATTTCCAGTCCTGCTCCATTTATACCTACAGTATGTGTAGTATTCAGCATAGATCTGTTACAAGTGGGAGACGGGCACTAGGAGCTTGGGATAGCACATGGAATATTCACCATGTGACTTTGGTGCAAGCTCACTCTTCATTACTGCACAGGATATTTCAAGGTGAAACAGGTCAGAGAACATGGAGTGTGTGGGACATGCTTCCATAACTGCGAGCAACTACTTGTGAGGCAAATACAGCAGCTGCCCTGTTACAATAGCACATGGGCTGCAGCAGCAGCTGCTTCTTGTTCATGGCTGGGGGGCGAGAATGCTTGCGCATCAGTCCTGCATATAACATAGCTATTCAAACTGTAGGCAGAGATCAGGATATGCCCTGACAGAAGCCTGCATTTGTGTTAACTTACTACTTTTTTTTCAAATACAAATACAGACCATAATTTTCAGTTTCCGTGCTGTGATTGTCAGAGATGTTCACTAAAATCAGTAGGAGCTGCAGAAGTTTAATGCCTCTGGAAAGGTGATCATGAGTGCATGCAGTCAGTCTGCTAAAACTATGCGTAGGCAGGTTCCTTTATTTTTTATTTAGGCACATTAATTTCAGTGCTTAAGCTTGAAAAAATTGGTTCTACTGAATGTTGTCAAAGACTCTGAGTAACTGTAGAGGCCTGTGTTTGATCATAAAATAATCCCACTGAGGTATTACTTCAGCCTGGAAAAGAAAAGAAGGCTCTAGGAGACCTTGTAGCAATCTTCCAATACCTAAAACGGGCCAACAAGAAATCTGGAGAGGGACTTTTTACGAGCGAATGTAGTGACAGGACAAGGGGGAATGGCTTTAAACTGAAAGAAGGAGATTGAGATTAGATATTAGGAATAAATTTTCACAATGAGTGTAGTGAGGCACTGGAACAGGTTGCTCAGAGAAGCTGTGGCTGCCCCATTCCTGGCAGTGTTCAAGGCCAGGTTGGACAAGGCTTTGAGCAACCTGGTCTAGTGGAAAGTGTCGCTGCCCATGTCAAGGGGCTGGAACGAGATGATCTTTGAGGTCTTTTCCAGCCCAAACGATTCTGTGATTCTGTAATGATTTATCAGTCTTTAGATCTTTTCTTACTTACCTATTTTAATAATAGTTACTAGACAGCTAATGGTCAGAAAAGGAAGTTGCCATAAAATTCAACCAGTGTTGCACAACATGGATAGTTTTTTTCATTATTGACCGTGAAAGAAGAAATACTGTTTTTTGACTATCCTCTACTCAGATTATTTTACTACAGGAAAGTAACTCTTCCTATAAGACTACATTTTATGACAGCCTTGAAAGGAAGGCTTATTTCTGAAGAAGGCAACTGGATTACTAACTGAGCTGAAATGACAGATGTACGCTGTTTGTGCTTGCAGTCACACCACCTTAGGCTATGATTTCATACAGTTAAGCAAGGCTGGGCTTGGTCAGTACTTGGATAAGAGAGTTACAAAAAGTCCGCTGCAGGAAGTGGTTTTGGTGATTCAGTAGGCTATACTGAATAACCGGGCTTCAGTGCCAAATGTGATGGAGATGCTGGTTTCTGTGTCTCTTGTTTCTGTGCCACGGTCTTGGTGCCATACAAAATTGAAGTTTTTAAAGACTCCAAAGCTATTTCCATAAGCACGAATCTTGAACATTAAATCCCTGTCCAAGGTGAATGTACTATGTCTGCCTATACTTTGTTTCTATGAGTGTCACATAATTGGATAAACCACATAGCTGATTAGTACTGGTAAATTACTACCCAAAACAGCTGTTAAACTATACAATGTGAAAAAGGTTCTGCTTGCGTAATAGACTTACAGAAGATTGGTGTGCTTCAAAGCTGGTCGTCTTCTTCCAGCTATGGCAGTTGGTCTCTTAAAAGATAACATCTGAAATTTTATATTTTGCATCCTGAGCTCATCATTAAACTTGGAGCCTTATAGTGAATCTGATAGCGGGCCTTTAAAAGACATTTGGTTTGCCATTTAACTGTTCACTGGCGTCTGAAAAGTATGGGGATAAAAGAGATCTTTACTACCTCTTGCTTTGACTTGATAGCTTAAAGAAGAGTTTGAACACCTTTTCTCCTCTCCAACCTCTTGCTCCCCCAAAACCAAAACCACTGTGTACGCACACACACCCCACTTTGAGATTCAGTAGGGGCTTCTCATCAGTTAAGGCTTCTTATATAGGGTTGCTGATGGGGCTGAGACCTTAAATTAGGCTTTTATATTCATTTCCATGAATTACAGAAATTTAGTTTTTCATAAGAGCAAAGGCATAGGGCAAAGAAGTCATTGTATATATCAATACATTCTTGGATAAACACCACTTGGCTGTTGTTCTTGTTCTTGTAACTCATGACTGTTCTAAAAATATATATACCACAGAAATAAATATTGTACTATCACACTTGCTTGGAGTTCTGTGTGGGAGAGATTGCTTTTCCTCCTGAAGAAGGCAGTATAATAATCTGAAATACTGAATACTCTTATTTCAAATATAATTTGCAATAAAAGGCTCTTACAGATGAATGTTTTCTCAAATCAAAACTATTATTAAATGCTTTTCAAATTGAGAATAAATTACAAGTTTTTTATCATCTCCAGCTTTAGTCAAAAAAAGCTGCATAATACTTACATGTGAACTCTTCCAATTTATACAATGATTACATAAAACCTTCAGGAGAAGCTCAGAGAGTTGCAATTCTGAAAAGTAAGACAATATAAATGGTGCAGGCTTTAACTTGTTCTTATAGTGAAGGTATGCACAAACATTCATGTCTACAAGTATTCATTGTAGAGAGTTTACAACATACCTCCCCATAGCTATCAAAAGGTGCTCAGCACTTTCACAAACAAATTCAGATAACACACATGCCCCCACACCCCTATCAGAGTTAGGTAATATCTCTCTCCTCTTGACTGGTTGTGTAGCAGTGTGAGGACAGGGAGACTGTCAGTTCATAAAGGGCGCACTGAAAAGTAGGCCAAGTCCTATCTTGAATAGCGAAGAGAGGTAGCAGCAGTTAATTTCTGACCTAGAGGCTAGCTAGAGAAAAATACCTCCAAGTGAGCCAAAGGATACAACCTAAAGCATTCTTTGATGCTTTTCTGAGCATAAACAGATTTAGTGTTTGTTGCAATTAATTTACTGATGATGACAAATTCTCCTTTACCTCCACTGAGACAGCAGGGCTGGACATTTGCAAAATATAAAAAAAATAATAAGAGAACTGTCACTATTCTCACTACAAAAGTAAGCCTGGTATAAAAGCTTGGCTGTTTTTGTCTGAGATGAAAAAGCCTTGAAATGTTAATGGTCTTGATGCCAGTCTACCTTTCTCCACAATTCTTTAACTGTCTTTAACAGTTGGTCCAGTTCGGTAATTCAAGAAAGAAAAGCAGGTTTGTGAACTTTGGGGTGTAGAGGTCTCACTATGAGCTGTAATGCTCCAGGAATGTTGTGAGGAAATGTAAGAGAAGAATTAATTGCTAGGAAATTCCAGCAGTCTCTTCCACTCTCAGAAAGAAGGAGGGAAAGAAAGGAAATGCAAACAGAAAGTAGCTGAAGCACCTCAGACCATTACACTGGAGTGACTACTCTGGAGTGGGATTGCACAAATACCTGGAACCTCCATTTTTGTCTAACTCAAAGAAGTACTCTCTACTTTTCCAGTGCCCTTGTATAGAGTGTGATTGGATATTACTTTTTTCAGAAAAGACTGCCACAGGCTAAAGTGTCAACATCCCTTGTCATTGGATTTTCTTGTCCATTGTCTGTATTTGACCAGGTTTGAATTATTATTATGAATTATTGCAGCATATCTGTTTACAAACATTTAGGAGTACTTTACCTTTTTTTTTTGGTGGAGAATAATCTTTACAGAAGAGTGAGTATTTGCCATAAAGAGACTTATAAAGCAGGAGCCTGAAGTGGCATTGGTGTAATTGTTTAAGGGTCTGAATAATAAATATTTTCTGTACTTGTTTCTTTTTTCAGATGATACTGTATTATGCAACAGGCTTCCTGTGTGGAAACATAGAAGCAAAGGATGTTAGAGACCTCACAGTTACTTTTTCCCATGTTGAAATTGGATATTTTATTTCTCCATTTTTAATTCTGCATCTTCACTTTTTTTTAAACAAGAGAACTATTTTCCCACCTCCAGGTGATTTAGCTTGTGCTTAAAGCCTCTTCTGCTGTCCTTTATCAAAGACCTTGGATATGGCTATATCCTTAATGTGTCTCCAGATAATTTTATTAAGCTACAGTTTTCTATTGCAGGAGGCTTGCTGAAATAGGCTTGACATATTAGGTTTCTGTTTGTGTTTCATATTGCAGTAGTTTAAATCAAGCTGTTATGAAGAAAGACTCACCAAAATTTTCAAGACTATTCACTAGGTTTATTAAAAAATTTAAAAACCCCCTGTTTGCTGCTTTCCAGTTTTTTTGAGTACTAGTGAAAAAATACAATTTTGGTTTGAAACCTGTTGTTAGTGAGAAAGTATCATTTGTTAGAAACTTAAAATGTGACTTTGTTATCGAGCGTCTTCAGAATTCAAAACATCAAGAGAAATCCAGCTACTCTTATGTTATGTAACTTCATTCAGCAGTTTTTCTGTTACAGGATTTTCTCTTCTAATACCTAAAGCTTTGTCTCTCTTGTTTCTTGTATTTAGAAACAGCAAGAGCAGGAGTGTATTGGGAAAATTCTAGGGGGAAGTAAATGTAGGTTCCAGCTTTTCAAAAGAAAAGTGGACTTTCACAATTAATATTTCAGGTAAAATTCGGAACTTCTGAAGTTAGAAGAAGCTTGCTAATGACTTTATTGAAGCCAGATTTTTAATCCTCTTATACTACCTTTCTTCTATGATAAAATAATCAAATTTTTGAAAACATTACTGTTCCAGTATATGTTTCTTGCTTGAGCTGTTAAGGGAGCTAATTGCTTTTTGAAGCAAGGGGGAAAGATAAACTTGAACAGCCATTTCCCCTGTGGTGCTAGTCACTACACAGCATACAGGACCATGCTCATTGTAACCTGAGAATCCCTTCCAGGCCTTGTGTGAGAACAGCAGCAAACCAAGACACAGACCCATCAAGCCTCCAGCTTTGACCTTCAGCCTGTGACTTGACCCATAAGTATGCTTGTATCAGTTGAGCATATCATCCAGCAGATCACAAACTGGCTGTAATCCAATGACTATCTACATCTAGTGAATTTCATTCTGTGGAAGAGGTCTAGCAGCATCCCATTGCAATAAGCAGGGAAGAATACTGCTTAACACTGCCTTGTGCTCAGATAAAACCATTAAATGGCAGACTCCCAGTAGGTTTTTTCCATCATTTCTCTTGCCTGCCAAGTAATACCATGTGTCAGATGTGTCCTTTGTCTTGGTGCAGGCCATAGTTGAAATAATCTGGTTAAAAAAAATACATACTCTAGCAAAAAGAACTTTTAAACCAGAATCATTAGTATAATAGCACAGCCCCACAAAACCTCCATTAGGGTAGCTGAAGCACTGGCAGACCTTGTCAGGAAAGGCAAAAGTGATGGGCCCACAAAAGCCAAACCAAAAAAACCTTAAACTATGTTTCATTTTAAAACAAACCCATCAGTGGTAGCCTGTCTGAGGGGGGCACATGCTCAGACCTTTTCAGTAGATGAAAGAGATCAAACTTTTGAGAAACTAGCACATGCACAGTAACCAAAACCTCATTTAATATGATATGAATGCTGTTCAGGCCTCAGTTTCATGAGGAAACTGTATAATGATCTTAGAGCTGCAGGGTAAAGTGCATTCCTGGACTAATTCTAGAATTGACACAATACATTTTCCTCATTCCCAACTTGTTTATCACTGAAAAGATTGTTTATCAAACTTGTTTATCAACTAAAAAAAAAAAAAAAAGGATAAAAAAACAAACACAGAAAAGGTAGTTGTGATTTAACAGTGTCTTTTGTGTTAATTTTATTTTTCTCTGTCAGGAAAGCTGCATAGCTAAAACATAAACTCTTCACCTGTGCAGGACAGATTTAAACTTTGAAGTGATTCTTTGGTACATGATGCCTGTCAAGTTTCTTTTTGCACTGTGGTTACTGTGCTGTGCATAACACCACAGTATTTTCAATGCTCTAGTGATCAAAAAAAGAAGTACAATACAGACACAATGTAAGTATTGTTATTTCCGTAAGTACTTATGAGCTTCTGAAAATTCCAAGGGAAGTGGGAATTTCCCTCAAAGGAAGTGTGTTTTCTCTGGTACTTCCATAAGTTCCTCAGAGAAGGTGGTTGTTTCAGGACTGATGGCTCAGGTCATCTTTACCCAAGCCTACATCAGAGACAAGAGCAGAATCCAGCTGACAGCTCATCAGGATTTTGAGTCATGCTGCCTGAGAAAACAGATACTACAGGATTTCAGTGTTGAAGGCATTTTTAAATGATTCAGTTAAGCTAGAGCAAATTCATATGCAGCGTCTTAAATTGATTTCCATTCCTAATCAGCTAAACTAAGTCAGGAAGCATAGTTCGAATATGAACAGATAACTTTCTGGATTTCCTCAGTGCAATCAGCTTAAAGTCTCATCTTTCATCATTGTGTCTGACATAGGAAAATTAAAGAGAAGCAAGCTAAGGCGTGAATTTATGGCAGTCTGGCTACTTTGCCTTTGTCCCTTTTCAGCAAACACTTGTAATAAGTGTAAGTGTATCCTACTTTCAAAGTGGACTAATTAGTGAACTCTGAAGGCATTCCCTAGTCCATTTGGCTGTGATTACCTTTGTGTAGCTAGTCTGTCGAAACTTGCTCACATCCCATGTGCAAGACTCATTTATATTCTTTCATGGTTAGTACAAAGTGGGCAGAAATGTCAGCAGGCTTGATGTGGAGTATCTCCTCTAAAACCGGTGCTTGTACAGATAAAATGTGTAGATTAATAGGGTGCTATGTGATTCAGGTATCTAAAAGAGACTGTCCTACTATCCCATGTGAAAGTTCTCTCAGTATTTTCTTCTTTAGGAAACAGATCATATTTTAACAGATGCTTTCTCAAAAGTAAAGTAATTGGAATTTGAGCTAGAGTTATACTGTGCAGAGGCCTTGGATGTTTCTATTTACAAATCAGCAATGTGGTTTTGTTCTTATGTAAGTATCTGGAAATGCAAGATTAGAATGCATTGGTGAAGCCATTCTTTCTTTGCCTCAACACCAAGAAAAATAACTGCGTTGCGCCCTCTGCAATTAATGACATTTATGAAGGACGCCCCCTCCTCCTTTCCCCCCAGTCTACTTGTAGCCAAAACTAACTGGGTAACAACCATTGCTCCTCTTAGCTGGCCCAAATGCAGACTGTCCACCTACCTTCTTATAACTGGGCTGACTCATATACAGTCAGGACCAGACAGTAGGCTCTGTAAAATGGCAGCAAATAGGAACCTGAAAGACAGCAAAGAATACTGTCTAACAAACCCATTTTGAACTCAGTAAATGAAAATGTGTGAGCCAATTGAAAATCTAGGAGAACGCCTTCCCCCACCCCGGGCAATTTAAAGTATGTATGGAATAGTGAACAAACAGTGTATATGTCTGGTCATATATTTCTTCTGACACTCATGTCTGTAGTTCACTCCTGGCTCATATTCAGTCAAATACGGTAATACGATTAGTTTTAAGAACAAATATCAAGGACTCATATTTGAGTTACGCTTCAAAAGGCACTGAAACAAAAGCATGAAGTGTTAAACCACATCTAAAGTATTGATCTAGGCTCTGCTACCATTTGGGCAGACTTCCTCATTATATACTAAGGTACAAAATATTTCACTAATGAAGTACATAAAATTGTTTTCCAGCCTGAAATGGGTGATCTGATTGTAGGTGAGGGAAGAATTTGTCCTATTGTGCTTTCTCCTTTCAATGACTGTTTGCTGTTTAGGTTTTGTGTTTTAGGGCTCTTCCAAGAATTGTCTCTATTTACTCTGTGGGGGCATACAGAACCAAGGGATAAAATAGGTTCTATAAAATGAGCTGGCACGGATCCTGCTGCCTAAATGTCTGTGCTGGAAGGACAGGGAGTGTGTGTTGTCCAAGCAGACAATTGCAGCTCCCCCTGTGCAGCCAAATACCTAGCTGCTCCTCAGTAAAAAGCCAACAAAACAGATGGCTGGTGGCTATTTTGGGGTGAGAGCAGAGGGGAGGGAGAGGTTAGATCTCCTTGCAGGAGCAATCTACTACTTCCACTTTCTTCACTGCAGCAGCAGGGGTTAAACCCTCAGCTCTTGAGTTTTGTCTGCACATGTGAGTTACTTTATCTTCTCCTTTTGGGTGCCAAGATCCAATCTACATGCTGAGAAAGCTGTAGGACAGGCCAGTGTCAGCAATGCTGGTTTTCTAAGAATTCTGCACACTTATATTCTTACTGCTCAGATGATATCTTTGTTATTTTTCCAATCGCGTCTGCCTCCTATATTTTAAGCACAAGGATTAGTGCAAGTGGAATGTGCATACTGGAACATGGCCTGTTTGTTACAGGAAACTATTGTCACGCGTTACTGACAATCTGACATAGGCTTGATTGCCTGAATTGCAGCGTAAACAGGGAAACTTACCTTTGAGGAAATATAAACCATTTATCAATGGCTAATCTCCAGGTTCTTTTCTTAACATCAGTGAGAAACAATAATTCAGTGACGGAAATAAGTTGGTTTTTTGACACAGGTACTCTACCCATCAGCAATGCCAGGTGGATTTTCTTCAGGGAATATTTTTGCAATGCCACCAAAAACCAAAAAAGACATTCTGGTATCAGTGAATTTCATGGGGTTGATTTCAACTGGTACTGGAATTGGTTTAAAAACTGAAAACAGTCACTTTGGTTTCTCCTCATCTCCCTTTTGGAAGTTTCTAAACCATGTTCAGTCCATTCTTGGGCTGTGAAAGAAAGAGAAAGCTCAAGCATGCCATAGCTTCCTACTGCCTTGTTGGCTTAAAACCTAGTAAGGATCTGGCCCAGCCTCTGTCATTCAGATCAAAATACCCTTTTTAATATAAGAAGTTTATTGGTGGGACAAAAATTACTGCATTGAATTGCTTTGTGAAGTTTCCTTTAAGGGACACCGAAATTACTGAGAATTCAGCTAGTATTTAGTTTCAGTAAAACCATGGGAGTTTCTCACTGCCGTAGGCATGACCCAGAAGTTAGACTGAGCCCCTGGGAGTAAGGATGTTAGGAGTGATCAAGGGCAGGAAAGCTGGACAAGATGCTACATTTTATTTTGCTTGAGGCTTATGAAAGCACACTGCTACCTGAGGGCTTGACACTCTCTCTTTTTCGGCTGGCCTAATGAAATAGTCCACCTCTTCTGAATGCATATGTATGTGTTGTAGGAAGAGAGGGAGCACAGACAGCGCTGAAAATGCCACAAGGGACCACAGACCACACTCCAAAGCACTTGGATAATACACTGCAGCCTGTAGGGCAGCACTCTGTGCTGAGTTTGCTAACAAGTATTTTTGAGACCAGGGCTGGAGAAAGCAGCAGCTGACGCCAGGGGTAGCATTCAGTCTGTGAAGAGGAAGGAGGGCATGGGGACAGCCGGGATGACAGCTGATGCCGCTACTGAAGTATGAACAGAGTGCAGGAAAGGGGGAAGGATTTCAGACAAGAACACTGATAACTTGGATTTGAGTTTGAAAGTTTTTTCCTTGTGAAAGTAAATGCCTGCTGCTCCTTACTCTAAATATACTCACTTTCAGGAGGATTTATGCTGTTGCCCAGCTCTTTATGAAGCATTTCACCAGTACTGGTCAGAAACAACCTGCATATTTTCTGAAGATAACTTAATCTTGTTTGCATAGAGGAAGTGATTAGCACCTTTTCTGAGCATATTGCAGTCCTCAGAGAAGCAACACAATTCCAACATCTGAAAAGCAGTAACCTGAATGTTTCCAATCATCAGCATTTGCAGCAATATCAGTCAAGCAGCATGCTTCAGGAATCAGGAAAACATCTTTATCCAAGCAACATTTTCCTGTTTCTGTTGCGGTTCAGATTTTTCTCTTAATTCAACTCCAGAATAATCACCTTTTGGCAATTGTTAGAAAGGTTGGAAGAGTTAAACCAGGGAGAATATGGCCCTTTAGTTTGTGCTATCTGTACATTTTATACTCTAAAGCCAGGGGTGACACTTGATATTGTACTTAGTCAAAGCCTTTCAAGCAGTGCTCTCTGTATCAGATTAATGATGCTCCGAGTTAGGCAGCAAATCAACCAAATCAATACACATACAATAGTTCAGGTGGCTTTTTTCAAAAGAATGAAGGACTTGCTGTGACAACACCACCGGAAAGACAGAAATATGTGGGCAGATGGCAGCAGGGCCTCGTTTGGACAAGCGAGCAGCCTGAACTATTGTCATCTCACCTGGCATGTGACCTGAGAGAATTTGGCTCTCTGTCTTTCCTCTCTTTTGCATGGCCCTTTGTTCATTGTCTTTCAGCAGTGACTGATGTTTGAAATACATACACTATTGCTGCTTACAGAGCTCTAGCACCAGAGGAAAGCAACCTGAGATTTAGAGACTTCAAAAGCAAAAAGACATAATACCTATCTTGAGACAGCCATTTAGGCAGGTCTTTTTATGAAGTTCTGTGTGTGGGAACATGGTGGTTGCCTAATTTTGAGCAGCCATTTCCTTACCTTTAGTTTTGAAGAATGACTCTGCTCAGCTGGGACCTTTGCACTTCCATCAGGGAGACTAGCCATCTCCATACCTGAGGGCAAATTGATGTGTGAAATACTTTTCAGAAAATCCTGATTCTAGGAGAAAAAACCTGCCCATTTTTATGTAAATGGTTTGTTCAAAACAGAAGGAAGTATTCTGTTGGTAGCCCATGGAGTTTGCCTCTGGAAGGTCAGACTACAAGCCTTCCAGAAAAATTCCAGTGAGATAGTTGTTACAAATGCTAATTTGTCTTTTCTGTTCTTTTTCTTATTTTTTTCCAATTAGTTTATCTAGTTTTATCATGCAGGAAGATCAAAAGACATTCAAGTACCATGAAAGAAAGCTAGGAAAACAGGCAAGTGCAGAGAACCTGGCAAAAAATTCCCAGGTGAGTGAGCTCAGGGAGGCTCAGCTGGCTTTTGGCTGGATCTGAGGTTCCAGGGTTAAACTGAGTGAGATACTTGTGCTGGCCACTTAGGAAAGGCAGATGCACAACAGGTGGAATTTTATTTCTATGCTTCTTGTCCCTCTGTAACTGGAAGGCATCTAATAGCAGGAATGCTGTTGTCTCCGATCCCTGCAGAAGGAGATGATTCTGTAAGGCAGAGTATGCATGAGGAAAGATGTAAGCTTCCTATTCGGTAGTACTTTCCCTGATTTGTTGCACAGCATGACAAATAGATCATGATTCTATGATCTGTTTGTCACTTCCATGATGTTTATATGTTTTGTAATACACGCTAGTAGTAGAATCGAGGCCAAGTGCCAAGATAGTTAATTAATTCCACTTTCCTGAGTTGCCCATAAGGTTTAAGTTATGTATGGCAATTACCTCCTTTAAACTGTTTAAGTGTGCAGAGAGTAGTTATTGCCTGTTGCCTTTCTACCTGCACCATGGCAGAGGCAGTGAACCTTGCTATACATTTGCTCACAGGGTGACACAGAAGTGCTGCTCACCTTCCTGCTGCTGTGAGAGCCTTGATGAGCTGCACCTCCAGCCCTGTGGTGCTGGGCTGTGTGCATGCATGCAATTGCCAGCAACTCACTGCCTGAGGAGTTGAGGCAGAAAAGGGTAAGGCAGTGGTGTATCATCATTATGGCTGTTGTACAGAGGAGGAGAAAAGACAGAGATGAAGCAGCTGGCCTGAGGTCACCCTGAGGAGCCGGAGTCACAGTAAGGAACTGGATCCCCCATTTAACTTACATCTCCATCCCACAGTGCTCTGTGTTAAATAACACACATTTTGCTGATTTATTTTACAGTTTAATTTCCTCGTGCTGCTAGAACAATGCCAGTCTGTGGCCATGCTTGCTCCATGTAACTTCAAGGGCTCTGACAACTTGAGCAAACAAGGAAAACCACAGTCAAAGGTCAAAACACGCTACTCCTTGCTCAGACTTCTGGCTATTTTCTTTCTGCTGAAGGTGGCTGGTTGCTTTTTCATTATCATGATCTGATTAGCCTTCACTGAACCTGTTGTATGATAATGAACCTAAACTTAACCCGAGGCTGCTGTGTGACTCCATAGGTGATATAGTACCCCCTAATCTGCTTGCAGAACACATTAGAGGGCCTCTGTACTGAAGCTGATGGGCTTAATTGGCTCTGATGTTTTATGCCAGTGAATTATCAGATGTCCTGAAGTGAGTCCCATGGCCCTGACAGAGCTCCTGAAGCCGCATGTACAGACTTCACTGCATAGGGCCCATGTACTTGGGTCTGCTTTAGGCTGCTTGGTTTGCTTCAGTGGTTCCTTCTTTGGCTTCCTGGCACAGCTGTCTGTCAGTTTACAGGATAAAGCTGATGTATCTGATCCATATTTAATAGCTAGACCACCATCCATCCCAGCAATCCGTAGTGAGTAGGCAAAACCAGAGGACAGTGTACAAGCAGGTGATGAATTTCCACTTCTTCCCAAAGACCTGGGCAGGGAGGAGGGGGCATTCTCCAGACCACAGCTTTCACTGCTGGTCTGGGGAGCCACGGCGAAGTGGGGTGGTAGAAAATCAAGTTCAAAACTTACACAATTGGGGTCCATAGCTAGGGATATTGCTGTAAAAATGCCCACTCTTAGCCTACTAGGGAAATAACATAGTTAATGGTGAAAAATTAGGGTGTTTTTGCAATTGCATTTAAAGCTGCAGGGGAGCCTATAATGGGCTAAATGGACTGTTTAGAGAAAAGCCCATATGTTTTCCTCTCTTTTTGTGTATGTGTTTTAATTTACTGTGTGTAGCTGCCATTATCCATAAACCAAAACTTACGACTCTGTTACAACAAGAGAAGAGAACACTTTATTGTCTGCTGTTGGCAGATCACCCAAAGTCCCCTCCCAACTTAACAAGCATTAAGCTTCAATAAGACGCAAGACACTTCAGAAAAAAACATCGCCACAAGGCTAATGATGACAACAGCTGCCAGCAAACTTTCCATTGCAAGCAAGTAAAGACTTGAAACAAATTTTACCTCAAGTTTTGTTTTAGTAGCATCAGTGACATGTCTGTACCGGCAAAGGCTCAGATTGCATTCCTTAACACTAGGACTGTAGACCTATCTCCTGGAGTCATTACATTGCAACAGCCTGGTAGTCATGAGTAGAGTTGTGAAGTCTTTAATGAATCTGACCTTTTTCTTCTTTTAAGAGGTATTTATGCCCTAAAAGGCCGGTGAGGCAAGTCACTGAAGTCTCATACAAATGAGAATTTCTGCATGCCAAAGAAAGTTAAGGTGCCTTTTATGTTTAGAGGAGGTCATGAGAAAGAGGTTGTGGGTCTCAGCAAAGCTGGAGAGTCAAGAACTTTGTAATTCTGTTTACTTTTCTGATAATAATTTTCTTCTCAGCAAGTCACTGAAAGTCCTGTCTTCATCAGTGACCTTACCTATGTGAATAAGAGCTCTGTGCAGTATGAGTAGGTGAGGTCTGGCCTCCCTTCATTTTTCCAGTCTATAGATCTGTGCCAATTTTACTCATATACCTCTCCCACCTGGGTGGGTAATGAAGTTGCTCTATATGAAGTTGCTCTATAAAGAAAACCTTGAAGAAAATTAGATTAAAACAATCCCAAACACTTGGTAACAGCAAAATGTCTGAACAACATAGCTGCATTATGTTACAATACAGACAGTCAGTGCTGGTTGGTAGGAAGAGGAGTTTTCACTGTCTGTTGTTCATGCACTCTGCCTTCTCAGAACAAGTGTTGCCATTTTGCTCAGCATCTTCAGGAGCTGCAAGGAAATAATGAACAGGAGCAGGCTGGAAAGCCCTTCTGACATCCTAATGTTTCTGTCTTATACAAAGAATGATCATAAAATGGGGACTGTCTTGCAGAGGTGGAATTAGCCATTGAGTAGAAATGGAATTTACTTAAATCTTCTCCCTGATTGTGCCACAATCAGGAACGTTTTCATGTCAGTTGTTTGGCTGAAGTACAGTTTTGCTATGGGTAACCTAACACAGAGATTGCATTTGTTCTAAGAAGACTCAGGAAATTCTGGGACACATAGGCTGCATCTCCTTTACTTGCTGGAGCACAGGCTGGAAAGCTGTCCGAAATGATATGTACTTTCTTATCTGTGTGACTGCAATTCTGTCTCTAAAGTACAGTTCAGCAGCCTACATATCCTATACTGTCTTGCTGCAGACAACAGCCTTTTTAGAAGGCTCCTAGGCTGACTTGTCTGCATTGTACTGACCATGTAATTTGGCTGCATGGAGATAAGAGCAGATAATTTGACATGAGGTAACATAGCCTGTGGGTTGGCACATACTTGAATCTGGGGTAAGGAATAGTGTGGCTCCAAATTTCTGCTTCTTTGAAGCTCCTGCATTTTGGATATTAGTACTGGAATATTTAGATGTGAAACGAATTTGAGCTCAAGCATGTGGTGGGACCCAAGCTTGAAATGCAGTCAGGAAGTAACCGTGGTGGTGTCCATACCCACGAAAACTATAGTGCAAAGTCCCGTTACTGAAGCTGCATAGAGGCATCATGATGTGAAGTTTCGTCTTTTGCTTCTTTATGGTGTCACCAGTAAAATACTGGGCTAATATAGCTTGGCTGTTATATCCTATATTGAATTTGTACTACATGAGGTTAGAAAAACAGCTTTAAGAAAACTTAAACCAAGAATATTTGTCAAGTCACTAAGTGATCATAAACACCAAGCCCCATGTTACTATTTTTAGCATTTTTCAGACCATAAATGTACTATACCGTTTGCATGTGGCCAGTAAACTACAATATTTAAGCAATTGCCAGGTCCACCAAGTTAAAGCTCTTTCTTACCCTACAAAAACAGAGACCTTCTAAGGGGTTGCTACAAAGATGTTTTATATATGTGGTCCTTTCATCAGCATACAAAGAATAGGACAGCAAAAGGAGTGTGTTGTTAAGGGGCTTACACTGATTAAAGTGAAAAAAAAAAAGCTAACTATAAAAAGTAAAGAATACTGTACTTGAAAGTTTCTGCTGAGTATTTTGTATAGAAAAACTGATATTAAAGCTGTGAAAAATCCTTATCTGTATTTTAGGGATGTAGTCCTGGTTACTTACATACAAAACATTTGCCAGTCTTGATTATTTAGGGTATATTTCTTATATTCATTTGTTTTAGAATAGAACAAGACCAAATTCCTCTCACATTTGGCCTAAATGAAACTGACTTGGCTTGATTTATCTTTTATTTATTTTCTATGGGACATGTTGTGGTATTAATTTAGGCAGGACACTCCGCATTGTTTTTGCTGGCTAGTCCTGTTTAAAACATGGATCCACATTACACTATCCTAATGATGAATTTGGAGTGAGTAATCAGATCTGAAAGAAGAGACAACCTGACTTTGGAAATCTGCTAATTTTTTATGCATACTTTAAAAAGAGAACAAAGAGACAAAGTTCAGTTTGAATTGTGCCACACAAAAGCAGCACTTTCATATTCCTGAGAAAGCAGATTAATTTGGAAAAAAAAAAAAAGAAAAAAAGAAGGGTTAAAACCCCTTGAATTGTATCCTCCCACGAGGACATTTAATTTAATAAAGCATCCTCCTCAGGATTGCTCCACTGTTGCTTAGGCGCCTCAGGGGGAGGATTCTTCCTCATGAGGGGGAGGACCTTGGCCGGGCATAAGGGAGATGCTAAGGCTGGGTGTTAGGGAGTGGATTTGTCCCTGAGGGTTATCTTCCCCTTTCCAAACAGCTGTATGGATTTCTAATGCAAATTTTGTCTTCATTATGTGGATGAGAGGATTCATTTTAGGTAGGTCAACTGTTTTGCACTCCTTTCTGAATTCCCCTGGCTAGCTTACTTGGTCTGGCAGTTCGCAGAACTGCCCACCTTATGACCTAGTGTATGCCTGCCACCCCCCTTCATCCTTTCCCCCAGGCAATGGGATGTAGGATGATAACAGTGTAATTGAATTGTTGGCAAGTTGTACAAGGGTAGTCTGAGTTTTGGCTTTGGTGTGCCACTGTCAGTAATGCCAGCAAGAAAAAGTTGGCTGTTCTGCCTTTCAGGGTGAACTCCTCCTTGTCACACCACTTTGGCAATTCCTTGTTTCAGCATCAGTTTACAAAGAGAAGCAAAAGACAAAGTCTACTGTATGATCCTAAACAAATGAAAGGGAACTTTCTTTGTCAACCTCAACATGAGCAAGCCTGAAATGAAGCCCCCTTCCCCAGCTTTTACAGTAGTACAAAAGTCTTTCAAAGTGTGAAACGGATGCTTGCTCAGTGTATACCTGCTACACACTGCTTCCAACCTGGTAATCAATGCTGTCCAGGAAATTGCAAAGCAGAATCTAGAGTTTTACATGCATGAATAATACATTCAGTTCTATCTAGGAGGAACATTCTGTGGACATGAAATAAGATGTTACTTGTTGCTAAAATATTTTAAGCCAAACAAGCTAAGAAAAGTGTCAGGAATGAGGAGGTTTTCAACAAACTTGTATGGGAGAAAAAACCCTTGCTAGGTTATCAGCATTCTTGTGCAGCATCTTGAGGGATGATTAGATACTTTCCTGGCTCTGGGGAATATTGGAAAGGACCAGTCCTTTGCTGTTTCTATTTTTTACTCTTTTTCTTTTTTTTGGGTGGGTGGGGTAAGGTTGGAAGACTGTGTGGATATGTGATTGTGTGCCTTTGATATTCTTTGTGCTCTTGCCTCCCATGGCAGTCTTTCAGGTTTGTCCTGCCTATTTGATTGAGTTTTCAGGAGGAAGCATGAAGGAGGAGAAGCCAAAAAGCTATGGAAAAAAGGGCATTGAAATGCTCTTACATCCAGCAGCAGGATTGCATTTGGCAACATGTGCATGCTTGTAAGCCAAACTTTCTCTGATTAAACGTTTTTGGCCCAAAATCAGAATCGGTAAGTATATTGCATATTGAACTCCTTTCCAAAACCATAATGAGAAAGGAGGAGGAATACTATTAAGTTTAGAAAAACCTCGATGGCGCTGTATTTTGATAAGTTACTGAAAAACGTGGGAACTGGTGGTTGACTGTGACAGGGCCACCTAACCAGGCTTTGCAAGAAAAAGTCCGCAATGCCACCAGGTGGCGCGTAAAGCCCAAAAGAAACCTAAACCTGCCCAAATCGCCGGACTTCCAGTGCCATCTAGTGCCGCCACCCGCAGCAGGCTTGGGGCGAGGAACATCCCATTCAAGAGAGGCCCCCAGGATGGATGCCTTCTGAAGGAGCAGGTTATGCTATCTGTGTGCAGCATATGCAACATATGTAGTGGTTTGAGATGGGAAGTGTGTGTGGAGGAGGTATTACCATCTTGTAGTACTCTGACTCTCTTCCTGCACTTTTCCCTAAACATCTGACCCTTATGGACAGGGCACTTTGGCTGTTCTTGTGGTAATTTTAACAGCGTTGACATTTACTACAAAAAATCATCAGTTGCAAGTAATACCTACAAGTAGAAAGGGGTGGGCAGTGAGAAAATAAATACGTCTTCTTCAGTATCTCTTTCAGAGTGATACTTTGCATGCTTACAAGCCTCCAATAGAAGTTTACATTAATGAGTTATTATTATAACTATTGCCATTGTACTTTGTTTGCTTGCCTTTATCCTGTAACAGTGAAGCAAACAGAAGGGAATGACTGTAGGCAGTAATTTTCAAGGATTCATTTGAACAACAAATCGTCTGTTCCTTCTGCTTTGCTGCTGAGCTTGCAAATACTCACCGGCAATCTCTGTTGTTCATCATAGGGGAAAATTTTTAAAGCAAATGAACATCAAAGAAGTAGTGAGAGGAGAAGGATTGGCAGTTTCCACATTAGACTATCCTATGAAAAAAAAAGAGAAAGAAAGAAAAGTTGTTTTATCTCTGAATGGATGGGACTTACTCATCTCTCCGCAGCTGCCTGCTTTACACAGTCCTGCAGCTTGCCTGAGCATGCATGTTTTCTGAGTGGGAAATGTCCTGTCCTGTTATGTCAGCTCTTTTTCTCTTAAAAAGAAGAGCTAACAGCAACGTTCTTCTCTTGTGGAGCAGTGATTTTCTACATTTATCTGCTTCATTGCACACTGGACACTTGCCATTTCCAACAGAATTTAAATTTTCCTAGTAGTTGAAACAGGTTAATTGTAATTAATTAATACAACAAATGCTTACAGGCACTGCCTTATGAACACATCATTTTGTGTCGCAGTCTGTTGGTCTTTTGATGTTGTTCCCCCATCCATGCCAGTTCTCTATTCCTCCCATGGATCACAATCATTTACCCACAAGGAATAGGCAAATACAGGCATTGTTGTGTTTTCAGGCAGTTTTTTCCACTCTGTCAGAGAGGTTGTGGTGTGCTTTGGTCTGTAAAGGACACCTGAGCCACCTAGAGGGCTGCAGGTAAGGAGCCTTCCCTGGAGGAAGGTCAGTGAAGGAGTGAGAAGGAAGGTTTTCTGCCCAACATGAGCGCCCCAGGGGCTCACTAATTCTCCTTGGTTCAAGGGACACACAGGGACCCAGCTGGAGTCTCATGAACCAGCTGAGTAATGTCTTGCTCTGAGTTTTGAGTATATAACAAAAGGAGGAAGAATATTTCTAATTAGCTCACCTTGAAAAAGGGTGGGGAAAATAACAGTCTTTCTTGCCATTATATATATAATGTTTGTTATACAATTAATATGCATTTTTTGGTTCTTGGTGTCAAAAGTAAGTGCCGTATGCAGGTCTCAGGCCTCAGTTTAGGAGAAGACAGTGAGAAACAGGGCACTTCTGCTAGCTTCAGTGGAACAACTTCTCAAACTTAAATGCATGCTAGAGATTTGGGGCTTAAGCGCTTTTGTAGAGTGAGGTCCCTGCTGAAGTATTTTGCTGAGTCGAGGCCTGGGACACATGTAAGGCAAGGACATCCAGTAAAGCAGAAGCATGACTAAGTATGTAGCGAAGACGCTTGGAATGGATACTTGTGCCTGCAGTAAAGATTGTCTGATACTTCCCAGTGAGAAAATGGGGACAGAGTAAGTGGGAACAGATGTAAGGATGGAGAGAGGAGCCAGAGAGAACAAGAACAACAGAGTTTTCAAAAAAAAACCAAAACAAAACAATTTTCTTGTGTGATTGAACTGTGCTTTCCCAGCTTTCTTCTGTCATTTGCTGTCTACCAAATAATAGCTTTGAAATGTACTTGGTAAATATCTGTCTCATATTCTTCCCGTGGCTGGGTATAGACAATAGTCTTCTACTCTGTCACCAAGTGCTTAAGCAGATTAGGACAATTGTATGCAGTGCTGTGGATCTAAGTTTTTGGGACCTGATGACTACTTATGAAGTTTCCAGTACTCTCCCTCAGTTTTTTTCTTTAGTGGAATTGCATGTAAAAATTGCATTATTTAGCTTGCAAGTGAAGCGCTAGAAAAGAACAAAACATCAGAAATAAGTTGTCTGTGTTACATAAATTTGCCTCTTCCTTCTGTGTCCATGACATTTACGTGATTTTTTCCCACAGGGTCCTTAACTGTATAGGATGTGCTGTATTCTCAGAACAAATCAAGATTTTGTCAGTCTCATCTCTGGGAAAATGAAAGGATGAACCCAAAGCAGCAGTCTGAGCCACTGAAAGGTTGCAGTTTGCTATAGCAGCTATTTTAAAATGCAGCTACTGTAGAAATTAATATATGCTAGAAGCTAAAGAAATCAAATGCTTACTGTTTTTCATCTTCCTTCTCTTTTTGAAACTTATAAAACAATGTGGTTTTGCTTATGCTTTTTGAAGCAGGCAGGTGGTGAATTCCCAAGTGGATTGTGTGTTGCCTGAACGCTCTGCTGTTTGATTTGGCTGGTAATTAAAATCTCAGGCAAATTAAATGGAAAATTTGTGCTGACTGAGTCCTGTCATGGCTTGGGTAGTCCAGGTAGATCAAGCAGGGAAGAAAAGGCAGGGGCTTCTAGTCAGATGAGAACCATCAAAGCATATGGAGGTTGGCACTGATACTTGCTGGTTCTTTGCAGGCAGCACATGAAAAGCAGAGCCCTTCAGGTGCTCATTTCAACAAATGGTATTAAACCTCAATGGGAGCTGTGTGAAAAGATTTAGTTTTATTCAAGACCTTTCTGGGCCAGTGGGGCCACATAGGTTTAAGTAGGTGATATTTAAAAGATCCCATTTGTTCTTCCCAGTTGGAGATACTAGAAGACGTGGTTATCTCAGAAAGTATCTCAGAAAGTATCAAGTGCTGTAACAGGCACTCTTTAGGTTTCTGAGTGGAGACCCAAGTGCCACCTGAGATTCCTTGGAGAGAGGATTTGCATGCCTAAATGCAAATGCTTTTCATGCCCTGGAACAGAGTCTGACTTTGCAACCTTGGGTTTCAAACTTGTCATGGCAGACTTTCCTTAATTCATTAGATTCCTGCTTCTCAGAGAAAGCTGGACAGAAAAGTGTCATCAACAGAGCTGAGCTGAAGACTAGAGCTTTGTATTTCTGCTAGACTACTTCTGCATCCCTGTGTAAACTAATTCTGACTTAAGGATTCATCTTAAGGGCTTTCAAATATGCCTACCTCCCAGCCAGATGCCATGAGCCAACAGTCCAAGAAATGGTCTCTCTAGAAAACAATTAAGAGAGGGATGTGAAGGATAATTAGTTTTGCTGGCTGAGGTAAACCATAGTTGCAATATGCATGACCTCTAGTGCTTTTTCTGGGGAACATAGTCAAAATCTGTTAGACTCATTTAATTGTAGAAACTCTTATGGCAAACATATTCTTTCAAGTTTGCTAATCCTTCCCCATTGTAAAAGTTTGTCTCAGCAAATAAAACACATCTTTAAATTCATCAGATGACTTTAATTTTTAAAGTATACACTAAATCAATGTTTGAGTAGGCAAATAGGACCCTGGTGTTGCTTTGTCTTGTCATGGAAGGTCTTTGTGGCCTCATCCACACTCAGTAAATTTATAATCACCCTCAGGGTGATCCAGCAGAGACAAAAGCATGGGGGCAGTGCCATTGCTGCCCTGCAATAGCAGAAGAACTGCTGGCAAGGTTTTGCTGTACAGCCTTTACCCTTGCTATAGAGATGTTTTACTGAAGTACTCTTAGAACTGGATGCAGCCTTTTGTCTTTTTGCATGCTGTTCTTCATAGTGGATGTAAATACATTCCAGACAAAAGCTGAGCAAGGAGAAATATTTTTCCAAGACAAAAAATGCTGAAATGATGTCTGTCTCCTTCAGTATAGACATAAGGAAAGGCTGAAGCAGAAGATCTGTCCTCCATTATCCCTTTTGTCATTGCCCTGAAGACCTTGTTCTCCACTGGAGGAGAGTTCACATAAAGTGCCAGAGAGCCCCTGAAGAGTGGGGAATTAAGATTTATGTATTCGAGACCTTATTTTTGCTGATGAAGGTTATCCCAGGATTTTCAGCAGATAGGAAGCTAGAAAGTTGGTACGGTGGTGGATGGCTCAAAGGTAGGGCTTAAGAGTTCATATAAGGAAAACAAAATCCCTTCATATTGTGAATAAACCATCAAGGCACTCCTACTTCTGTACTCCTTTCAGAACATTGGTTTCCTGCTGCCAGTAAAGTACATCAGCATGTCTTATAAAAACTGTCTGCTTAACCTTGTTACCAGAATTACCTGCACACAGTAGCAGTTTCACAGATCTTTTACTCTCCTCTCTTGACCTGCCTGTGCTGGATTTCTTTCCCCCACTATTACTACAGGATTTCTTACTTATAAAAAGAGCACACGTCTTGTACACAAATCTGCATATGGGGCAAAACTTGGTCTGGGACAAAAACATGTGCACCCAAGATACTTGCACTTTCAACATGCTTTCCTACAGAAATGCATGTTATCATCATGCTGCCTATGCGGCTATCTTTCAGTGCTCTATAACTTTTGGATTTGATGACTATTTGATGAGAGAAGCTTGACATTAATTTCTGCTGTGTTTAATGAAAATTAGTAGCCAAACACAGATGAGTAGCCCTACTTATTTTTCTGCTGAAAGTCTTCATTATGAGCGTAACGCTATTACTGGACATCAGAAAATCCTCATAGGAGAGAAAAGGAGCTGATAGATGCCTCAACCACAGGAAAAGTTTTGATCAGAGCTTGCATCTTGTTAGACACAGTATAATTTAACCACAAGACACAAAGCCACAGGAAACTGGACTTCATTTTCTGTAGCTACTTGTTTTCTTAAATCAGAATGTTTGGGGTTTTTCTCTCTCTTCACTTTCAGAGAATTATTACTGTACTGTGATCCTGGGCTTTGATCTTGCAGCATCTTTATTTTTTAACTGTAGCTCCCTTTCTATTAGTTTGTAATACCCCATTAATGTAAAAGTTAATTGCATAAAATGTGGGTAGTGAGTCTGAGTATTAAAAGTGTATTTGTGAAGTCTGCTGATTAAATACAGAGCTTCATTATGCTTAAAAATAGTAAGTAAAAGTACTTGTCCAAGGACTGTTTTCATTTTCCAAACAATAATATCTGTGCAACTTATTCATAGTAGATGCTATGGTTATGATTACATCAAGATTTCACTATAGCTCTCAGCTTACAATTCCTTGAGAAAAAAATTACACTTTTGAGTTAAATTGTCAATAATTGTTTCAAGCCCGGAGGCTTTATTTATGTTTGGAGCTTTGTTATTGTTTATTTTTTAATATTATTTATTTAGTGGGAACTGTTTTCACTGTTGGCTTACGTGTGGGAGGAAAAATGTCATTCTGAAAGTAGAAACATGAGATTAAATATTATTTTTATATATATATTTCTTCATTTCAGTGTCAGCATTATTTCCAAAAAGAGGCAAGAAGGAAAAGGGGAAGGCTTCTTTCCAGGCTATTATCTGTGAGAATTACTCAATTTACTCTATCTTCTTTTTCTTTTTTTTTTAATTCCTTGTTGCCAGCAGGTTAGTGCATGGCATGCTTCTTTGTATGGTAAATCCAATTCAGTCCAGTTCAAATCATTATCCAGTTCAGTACTGCCACTTAATACTGAAATAACAAGTTCCTCGTCATCCCCAAAGGAAGCAATGTAGTTAAATTAAGCTGTCTTCAGCCTGAAGAGTTATTGTGAAATAATGAATATTCCATAATAAGGAAATGGCAGAGTGAAGCAGGCAAATCTTTGGATCCTCATGAAGTTTTAGAATTAGCATCTATATCAAAATCTAATTAATGTTTCCTTTCTGAATTAATTTTCCGTCTAATTGGCCAAGCTTTGATTGGAAACTGGAAATGTCATCCAAAAATATTTCCTCTTACAAGACTACTCTAAACAGAGCGTTTGTAGTCTGCCATTATATTCCCTCTTCTGTGTTTTCCTCCTTTAAGGATTTCAGCTATAGTCACTGTATTGAAATAGCTTCATCTGGGCAATTTTTCAGTCCAAACTAAATTGTAAACTGGACTTTATTTTGGGTCAGCATAACTCAAATAAAACAAACGGCTCCCTGTGCTCAGTATCAGTGCTACATGTCCGCGTGAAGGATTTAGGCTGGTGGAGTTAAGCTCCCTGCCCACTACGCAGACAAAGCCATGGTTTAGCTCCTAGCTTTGGTGAACCATAAACCAGGGACAACCTTGTTTAGCATATCACTGAATCTGATTGATATGTTAATATCATCCAAGTTCAAAGCAACACGTCCTGGCAAGATAAATGCTATTTTTTTCTTGTAATTTACCATTTCCTTCTTCCGTAAATCCAGCAGACAAAATAACAATGGAGAGGGGGAAGGGGGCTGGGTTGGACTGATCATTTTAAAAACTAAGAATGCTTTGGCAAAGTCTCTTTAACCTGTTACTGTAAACATCAGCAGTTCTGTCACTGTCTCAGCCCATATAAATACGTTCATGGCGCCCTGCCTGAATCAGTGAAATATGTACATAGTTCAGACATACAAGTTAAATCCCAGGCAGCAACAATAAAGAGTAGGAACCCGAGGTCTTTTCCCAGGTTTTATCTTTTGCAGGCATCAGTGCTGAGAGCGTAGTAATGCCGTTACTAAATCCTTCTCAGCCCGAATCCTGCTTCCTCTGTTTGTGTGGCACTTCCTCCGAGTGTTGTGGCTGGGGCAGTGGAGCTGGGCGGAACACAATAGTCCTGGGCCAAGGCTGTTGTCACCTGTCCTTTTTTGTCTCTTGGTTTTCAACCTACTACACCTAGGCTTCAATAGGAAAGCCCGTGGGCAACTTCTCCTTTAAAAGGGAAAAAAGATAAATTGCATTTACTTGATGTTAAAAAGCAAAGTCCTGCTCCGTGCAGTCAGGCCTGTGCTCATTCTCCCATTGAAATCAAACTTCTCCTCCGAGGTTTGTGTTGCTTGAGACATGACCAGTTTCCACTGTGCTGCTTGAGAAATTCCATGGTCAGGCAGTGCTTATTGTATCAGTGGCTATTTTAGGACTGTGGGAGAGAAATGTTTAAAACAAGGTTCTCTGAGACTTCAAAGGCGCTGCTGGTGTGATTAGGGGGTAGCACACATTTAAAGCCTCCTCCTTGAACTGCGCTAGCAGTTGAGGGATGAGGACTGGGATGAGAAACCAGGCTGAAGCCCAGTCATCTTGGGCTTCTTGAGGGATCTGAAAAACAGCTCTTACTCAGAAGATATTTTGCGCTGATAGATTTCGAGCTGAGAAAGCAACAGGAAAAGTTTAGTCAACGTTTTGTCAGAGCACCTGCTTATGTTTTGTTGTAAGGTGTTACGAATCATTTAGGGGCTCCACAGCGCTGCTCAAATAACTCACTTTCCAGATTTCACCTGGATTTTTTGAATGCGAGGAGACAGCATTAGGTGATCAGTATGATGGATTGACAGGCCTGAGTAAGTTGTAAAGCAGTGTGAGGTGCCAAAGTGGTACTTTGGACAATATTAAGTATTGGACTTAATTATACAACAGTACACTCCCAGCTCCCACCTGTGAACAGTTCTGCAGTGGTGTTGGCCACTCCCAGGCAGGGATGCTCTGTTCTGCAGTAGATGAAGCTCTCCTGGCCCCAGCCATGAACAGACCCATCATGATAAACTGTATGTATTGGTGTAGAAGATTGTGGGGTGGAGGGTCACTCTGCCAAAATCTATGCTTGGGAAGGAATGCAGGTGTCCCACAGTATCGACTGGCCAGGCTCCCCTGGGCACCGACAGCCCTACCATGCCATGTCTCTCACCTCGACTTAGGCCAAGCACCTGTCTGGGGAATCTTCCTTTGGAAGGAGAGTGGTGGAGGAGCTCCTACAGCACTTCCGGCATCTCCTCTTGCCCTGGGCTGGCACCAGGGGAGCTGAGGAAAGGCTTTACTTTGTGCTTGGTACAGGGATGCTGCCAAAGCACTGCTGACAGCTGAGCTGGTGCCACCTCCTGAGCTTTTATGGGGTCTTCTTCCAGATGCGGAAATGGGTGGGAGATTTGGATTTACGAGTTGAGTCCCAGCCTGGACCCAGGGTGGCCATAAGTACTGATGCCTAATCTGCTAGCTCAGGAAAAGGAGATTCAGTGCAGTGGGAATGACTGGCAAGTCTGCCTTATTAATGCTCAGATGATATTCCTTCTTGGAGAGAAACACTGGCAATTTTTCCTGCTTGGGAAAAATGTAAATAACAAAGAATTTCCATCCTACTGTCCAAAACCAGCATCATTTTTTGCATTTGTTTTTGCGCATTACAATTATAATTGCTATTCTGGAATGTTATTGGAAAAGTTATTGTTCTTTCTAAAATGTTAAGTTAGTTTAATGACTAAAAAGTTTAAGAGACTTGTTGTTCTCATTATTCATTTATTATTCAATTACTTCACAAAATTGGATCTGAAAACGTAGCATGTATTTTTATGGAATAACAAACACTGCAATTAAGTTTTAAAGAGTAGATTGTTTTAAAATTCCTGTGGAGGATATTAAAACTGAATTAAAATTATTAAAAATGGCATCTGAAAATGAACAACAGCATTAAAATAAAAACAAAACAAAACAAAGCAAAACAAAACAAAAAAGGAATGAAAGTAAGTTAATAAAATTGTTGATAGTACATGGGCAGGGAAACATTAACCTTTTCGTCACCACAGCTGAAAATGTTCAGTCCCCATGTTCCCAAGGAGCTGAGCTGCCCCTCTTAGCTGTCTAACTCGCTTCTTTCCCATGGTTATCCACTTCAGGACTCTGCAGAACTGAACCAGCCCAGGTCTGGTTCTGATCTCACATGGCTGTAAAACTGAAGCAACTATTGTCATCACTGGAGCTGCTCTGGTGAAGAACTGGGTTTAGTGCATGTAATCATTACTTCAAAATTCAATGCACTTTACAGTTACTTGCCTTTCTTTAATGTGTGCCATGAATTTCCATTTCAATGGATCCAATTCTATGTACAGATGGAATTTTGTTGTATTGCTAGTCTGTAAGAAGTGAAATAAAATATGCTGATATTTCTATGGTGGAGTCAGTTCCTTTTCCCTGAAGTGACTGGGAACTGGAAAGTCAAGATCCTGCTATAAGCAAGTTGGTGTCTTTTGCATCATGTACAAGACTGTGTCCTGCTGGGCTCCATCAACCACTATATATTTTGCAGTTGAAACCTCTGTCATTTTGGTAATCAAAGCAGCAAAAGGCAATAAGAAGCCTGATATGGGGAGCATAGCACTCAGTTTTAATAAGCTGACATCTCCCCTATGTATTTGAGCAAATAATTTGAGAAAACTGATTTGTTAAGATTCACATTTCTCTCTTATGAATTTTTTGTGAAAAGGTGAAGTGATCTTTTTTCCATAATTTGAAATTATTTGTCAAGCTTATTCATGAAACTGCCTGCATAATAGGCAGTTTGCAAATAATGAATGGTCCATATTTGATAGTAAAATGCTGCATGCAGTCACTGTCAGTTAATTATGTAAGTTAGGTTGGTAGGCGGGATACAAAATCCACAAAAGAAAGAATGGTTTTTGAACCATGAATTTAGCTGACAGTCCATGCCCCTTGTTTGCCAGCAGCATGTTCCAATTTAATACCTGGTTTTCATAGTATTCAGGAAAGGAGAAAAAAGAAGGCAGCATTATTAGAAACACAATGTAACACATAGCTGTGAAAATATTTGAAATTAAATTTGACTTTGGATTCAAATATGAACATTTTTCTGAGCCCATTCATGTAACAGGATTTCTACAGCTTCACAAGGTAGTTTAAATTAATGGCACTAAACTCACTAATGAGCTTGTTCATGGCCTTATATTCTTTAAGTATTTGCAGTGAAGGGCAAGATAATTTCTTTCTATTCGTGATTATGTTTATTAAATCTTTTAATATTGATGGAAATTCATAGTCACAAAGGGGACTACCCAGATTTGCATGTGTATAAATTTGCAAGTCCTTTCAATTCCAGATACATTGGTTTTACAACTACAATGCCTTTTACTAACGTTTTATTTTCTCTCAAAAATTACTGGCATGTGAATGAATACAAGATTCCTTCTAAGCTGAATTTTAATGTGATTAAGTCCATGTCTGGCTAAAGGCTACTTTGTCATTCATAATATGGTAATTCTTTATTGTTTCATGCTCTGGTGGCAGCTGAGTAATTGTATGCTAAAAAATATGGCCCTATCTTCTGTAGAAGCCACCAGCACTGTAACATTGTCCACACGAACAAAACCTTTCCGTTGGCTCACTGGTATTTCATTCTGCCAGCGTATGGGCGTATAAAGTTAGACATTTCCCAATAGGACAGGAAATAAAGAATCCCAAGTTAAAAAGGACAAGGAACTCAAGAGAAAATCTTGGTTTGCATCTCATTATAACTTCTTTATTACAAGGATGACTTGCACAGTGATTTATTAAAAACCATTGCCAGCTAATAAATTTGCAATAGCGTACAATATTGTGACAGAACTAGCTATAAATAGGGTAGGTAGATTTTTTTTTTGTTCAAAATTCTGAGCCTAATCCAAAGTTAAAACATAATTTATCCGTTCTTTCTGCAGCTGTTTTCACGTACTTCTGGTAAACTACACGAAAAATGTGCCATTCTGTGACCTTCAGCTGCTTTTCCCTGGTATTTCCTCTTGTCTCTTGGTGAAAATGGAGGTTAATGTTTTGCAGTCTGTTGTCAGAAGGACAACTTGCTTCTAATTCCTCTTAGCCCACCCTCCTCTCTCCCCTATTAAAAAGACTTGGTGAAATAATGATCCAAATGAGCCCGTGTGTAGGAGATCACCGAAAGATTATAAAAACACCACAGAAAGGATGAAGACAAGAGAGGAATTAGAGAAGATTTTTAAATCCTTTTACTCACCCTGGGTGAATCCAGAAATGTCGCTGTACTACTCATCAAGGAATAACTTCCATTTCCAGTAGTGCTGAACACAAGTTGCTCTACTTTAGTTATGGGGCTTAATCTATGACCAGACCAAGTAGACTAGGGTACTCTCTCTTAGCTTATTGAGTTCCCCTATGTCATTTCTGATCAAATGCTCAGATGCCTAGATAATGAATTCTGTGGTTTTCTTACAAAAACAATGCCACAAAAAGTCCGGCAATCCCCTGCTGCCACAGAGGAAGAAATGGCTTCAAATTATTCAACTCTGTTTTCATTAGTTCTTCATCAGCTGGTTGCTGCAACCCAATGAAACAGTTGTCAAAATGCTAATAAATACCTACACCTGTAAACCCCTCTTTCCTCAGCTCTTTGTCCACCCCACTAGAAGAACAGAAATGTGCTAGCAATGCAGGTTGTACTGCCTTGCACGACGACACCAGATGTGTATAGCATACAGCCCTCGCTGCCTAAAAATAGTCTGGCCTGGTGAACAAAAATAAACTTTCCATTGCTCTGAGATCCCCAAGTGCCATCTGAAGGACACAGAGCTGTTGCCTGGATTCCCACTAGCCCTTCCTAGTGCAGTTTTCCACCTGCTGACAGCATTTGCTCAGGATAGTGTTACTCAGCTTTGTACAAACTTATTCAGACTTATGCAGACCCCTTGTAGTTATCTCAGACCAAGTATTTTCCTTAGAAACCTTCTTTCCCTTGGTGCTTTCAAAAAACACTGGATTTAGCCATGTTAAAACCTTTCTTTAGCAGGGATGTCTGCCTTATCCTCAGCCTGATATACCTGCAAACCATTTCGCAGACCAAACCACTCAGTTGCACTGTGTCCATACTACAGAATGCTTTCTGACACTGCCAGCTTAAGCTGCACAGAACTTCATGTCAACTGCAGCTCCCTTCATCCCAATTCCTTCCCCAGATGTTAGCATCACCACAAGCTCAGCTTCTTCTTTCAAGCTACCCTTTGGTCTGGGGGTTCAAACCAAGAGCAAATTTGCTGCAGCATTCAATAAAGCAGCTGAGTGTTGTCAGAAGTCCCTCCATCTTTTCAGAATAACTTTTGTATCACAGTTTAAATAAACTCCCTGGAGGAATTGGGTCTCCGCCAGTCTCACCCTCAGCTTGACAGGAAATAGAAGAGAGCATTTTCTCCCACTCACACTCTCTCATAAACACATTGTAGTTTCTATCATATTACTCAGTCCCTGATGAGACCATTTTCCCATGTTGTACAGCAGGTCTGCTTTCATCCAACAAACAAGAGAGAAGGGTATAAGCAGTATAAACACACTCTATTAATCAAATGTCTGAAATTGAAGCAAAACATCGCTTAGCTCCAAACAACACACTATGATTCAAGAAATCGCCAGCCCAGACTTGACCAAGAGTATGCTTTTAAAGCAGGCTGAAGGCAGCATAAACTCTATTTTGCTGTAAGACGTACCCTGGTCAGGAAGGCCCTGACTAAGCAAGATCTGGTCTGTCTTACCTTAGCCTTGTCTCTCATTTACACACTGAAGACAGTTCTTGTTCAGACAAACCAGCGAACCTGGACAGCAACCGTTCCCTTTTTCTGCAAACCAAATGATTTAGCCTTTTGCCACTGAAAAATTTAAAAATCCAGTGCAGAACTCTTTTTGATCCAGGTAATGTCTCAGAACTCTCAGCAACAATAATGGAGGCAAAAACCTTCCAGTTCATTGTTTGAATATCTCTTGCACATGTGAAGGAAATTGCTGCGGGGACTGATGTTTATTCTCCCCTAGGTATGAATTCAGAGGAAGTTTGATTAGCAAAGATATCACATGAGACAGTATATAAAGATTTACCAAGAGAGACTGATACACAGAAATGATACCCAAGATAAAAACCAAGTCTTTGCCTCTGTGGTGGTTTAACCTAGCTAGCAAGTAGACCCCATGCAGCCACTCTCTCAGTCCTCTCACACTGGGATAGGGGTGAGAACTGGAAGAGAAAAAGTGAGAAAACTCATAGGCTGAGATAAAGACAGTTTAATAGGTAAAGCAAAAACTGCATACACAACCAAAGCAAAACAAGGAATTTGTTCACTACTTCCTATTGCCAGGCAGGTTCAGCCATCTCCAGGACAGCAGGGCTCCATTGTGCATAACAGTTGCTTGGGAAGACAAATGCCATCACTCTGACACCCCGCTTTCCCTCTTTCTTCTCCCTATATATGCTTCTTCCTGTATGCTGAGCATGACACCATATGGTATGGGGCATCCCTGTGGTCAGTTGGGTCAGCTGTAGGCATATGCTCTCACAACTTCCTGTGCACCCCCGACATACTCACTGTGGTGAGAGGAGCAGAAAAGGCCTTGTCTCTGTGTAATCACTACTCAGCAATAACAAAAGCATCTCTGTATTATCAACATTGTTTTCAGCACAAATCAAAAACATAGCCTTCTACTAGCTAAGAAAATTACCTCTACCTCAGCCAAAACCAGCATGGCCTCTTTTTAGACTTCTAGAAACTAAAATAACGTTTGGCTTTTGTCCGTCATATTATTACTAATTTCCAGAAACTGAGTCAAAGTGTTTAGTTTTAAGTAAATAAATCTGAAGGAAGTTGTAGTCCCAGTTCTATAGAATTTGAAGAAAAATAATTACTTATCCCCCTGCTTTCTTTGCAGAACAGTAGGTGGCTTTGAGGCATGGTAGGTTATTGGCCACATGGACTTAAAATGGCTCTAGAAGTGCAGCTGTTGAGCAGTCAAATAACCAGTTTCACTTTGTCACCCCTGGAATACTGCTTTGTGTTACCAGTCATGTGTACAATACACAGGTTGTCATGTTCATGCTTACAAGTTTTGTGAGCTATAGTGGTGAATCTATGATGATGGCAAATGTTAAGATGAGTTATGCACATTCACACTATTAAGCAGCTATACAGCTGGGATAATTAGAAAGAGCTGAGCTGGCCTTCTATTATTTCTGTGTTGAAGATAACATGAAATAAGCTGTTGATGCATACTTTGCTGGGAGGGGATTTTGGATCTTTGAGAGATGACTTAAACATCCAGAAATATATTATGGGACCTGAATATTTTCCATTTTGACTGACTAGTATTAATTTCTATGATTTTGCTATAATGTTTTTTATGCTATTCTCAAGTAGAAGTGGGTTTGCCTCAACTGCTGTTTGCTGGTGGTAACTGTAGCTGGAGGTAGCCCTGAATCAAAGTCTGGGTGAGGGTCTTAAAAAAGTACAGATTGAAAGGCAGAGAAACTCAACGTGAAGAATATAAGGATCAGCCAGTGAACCTTTCAAAATGCACAGATATCAGTCAACGTATTGCATTCTTTGCTCCTGAGGTTCTTGTTCTTCATAGTTACCAGAGCAGACAGGTGTCCGTTCTCAACAGAGATAAGACAAGCTCCATTTAAGCGCTATTATTTTTGGCTATATGGAGCTCAGTTAATTAATTGGCAGATTTTTATGGTAATTTAGCTAACAGCCTCTATTTCAATCACACAACCATCCCTGATGATTAAAAAACAGCTGCTTTCTACTGATGTAGAGAAGAGTTGGAATGAATCACCTTCTCCTTTCTTAACACAGTTAATGGATTTGAATGAAAAATGATGCATTTTTTTCCCCTGGAATATGCTATTACCCAACTTACTAGTTTTTGCTTATTCATCATTTCCATAGTAAGAGAGGTTGGAGACATCACTAGTGCATATCATATAATAATCCTCCCAGGTGGGAGTCAGTTATATGATCTTTTAAATTACTGATGCTCCTCAACTGCATACATTTCTGTTTACATTAGCACTAAAATTGACCCTGTCTTCCTCAGCAGATAAGGGAAGGACAAGAATCATAGAATCACAGAATGGTTTGGGTTGGGAAAGACCTTAAACATCATCTCGTTCCAGCCCCCCTGTATGAGCAGAGACACCTTCCACTAGACCAGGTTGCTCAAAAATAGGTTTTTACCTGTGAGTCCTCTGGTGAATGCCTGCTCTAAGGTGCACTGATGTCACTGGAAAACTCCTGTTGGCCTGTTGGCCTGAGCAGGTTTTGGAAACCTCTTGGATGGCAGAAATACAGAGGCCACACATTACATTGACTTGGGGCCTGATTGACCTAGAGACCGTATGTTTTCTCTCTACACATAAGTTTCCAAAATGGACCAATATACATTTGTTTTGAACTTTCTCTTTCAAAAGCCAACTTTAGAGTCTAAAGTCCTGATCCTGTGAGGAGATTTACTAATGATGTCTTCTCCATCTGTAGAAATTTCTGATTTGGAAATCATGTAGAAAGATGGACCCAAAGCAATCAATTTTGTTGTTTGTGTCCTGCCAAAGGAGATAGGATGAGACATCTCCAGAGCCTCTGAGGACAAGATTCCTCTCTCCAAGTGTTCTTTCTTGGGTGTGTTTCAGTTAAGGTGAGACTTATTTAAATATTAATGAAGAATAACACCTAGCTACAAATTCTAAGGTCAAGATTGTAAAATTCTTGCTAAAGCAAGAAGATATTTTAAACTACAATCAATGGAGAGACATTTAGGTGCAAGGAGCTACCTCACACCTGGTATTGTAGGCATAAAAAGTATATTTTAAATACATCGGCACTTTTCAGTGTATCCAATGGAAAGAACACCTTCCTGCCTTCCCTTAGATAGCTTGTTTTACATTATTAGTCTGTGGACCCCCTCACACACTCCTCAGCAACCAGAACTTGTAGTACTCATGAATGATGTTTCAGGAAACATTACATTAAATAGAGCAAAGCAGCATGGTTGTGCAATTCACTTGATTGAGTGCGCAAGGATAGGAAGCCACGCCAACTCCCTCACCCCGTCGGTCTGAAACCCACAGAGCAGACAGAACTCCCTCTTCATGCAGCGTCTCCAGATTCCCAGGCCTGGTTGAAAGCCGCCTTCTGATTTATGAATAATGAGCCTGCTGGTGATTTCTAAGAAGCAAGCTTCCAAACAGAAGTGCTGATGGGCACTGCACTGTATCATATAAGCTGGACAACACCTCGGCAGACTCTCAAAGGACGCTTTCATTGGGATGAGAAACTATATGGTGATTGAGTGCTCTTCTGTCGCTGTCTTCCCTCACTTTTCACAGCATTTAACCTTCAGATACTGTTAAATTTAGATATTTTTTTTCAAGTTTTTGTTTTTAAGAACTTGTCTGCAATCACAGCACAGAAATGTATGATGCCTAGTGGTGAAGGTGCCAGTGAGACTGATTGATGCAAAAGTCTGGTTTTGAAAAGGGGAGGAGGGAGAGCAGATTCCTTCAGTTGTGCTTAAAAGAAACAAACTTAAAAACAAGGCAAGAAAGTTGAGTGGAAGCTGAGAGGTTGAATGCAAGCTCTGCCAAGATTTGAAAAGTTACAAGCTAATGCTGGTACTGCATGTTTTCTTAGTGACTGAGGAGTCAATCAGTTTTTCACATGGAGCTCCCAACACAGAGACAGTGTGAGTTAAGGGTCTTATAAAGTCAGGGAAGTGACTGAAAAAAGTATTTGCTATCAGTATTTCAACTGAAGATGTAGAGGAAAGAAAGTCCTAAGGCATATCTTTACTGAAGCATTCTTTGTCAAAATTGTTGCATAACTGAACGCCAGAGAAGTCTGGCCAAGTTCTGCTTATTACAAGCTGATTTTAGTTTTTGAGTGCAAGACTCAGATTTAGGTTGCAGCTCTACTACCTAGCTGCATCCTGCACTTGGATACATGTGTGCATCTCTAACAAACCTGCCTGGACACACAGTCTTAGGGCTTTCTCCTGTAAAGTCTGTTTGTCTCAATGGGCTTTTGCACTTGTACCTACTTGGATGTTAAAGTAGCTCTCACAAAATCTTGTTCATCCAAAAGGAAACAAAAGACTTAAGGTTAAATAATCATGAGTCTGACTCTTAATGTGAAGTATGTTTAGGCCAAAACCTACTTCTTGAAAGCAGTTGAAACTTTGTCCAGATCTTGAGTAAGACTTGAAGTATGGTTTAGCCCTATCTTTTAGAAGCAACAAGTATAAAATGTAACAGGAAACTACAAATGGGACTGCTGTTATTCTTATGAAAAAGGGGAAAAAAAAAAAAAAAAGAAAAATTCCCCAGGATTTTGGAAAAGGGAACATCTGTGAAGCAGGGACATAAAAAGGTACTTTCAGAAAAGACATCCAGAAACTGATTTCTTGTTGGAGGCCTTCAGGGCTGTGCCTAGCCTCCCGTGACCACTCCAGGAATCTCCCTGTTGCTTTAACCAACTCACTGTGGCCAGTTTGGAGGAAGAGATACTGCATTCATTTCTTCTCCTTCTTTATTCTGGTGGGGCTGTAGCTCTGTTGCCTGCATGCTTTCTAAGTGTGAAACATTGCGCACTGAAGCCGTGACTCACATTTCCATGGGGTCACCGAAAGGGTCCTGCTAGGTTGGCTTCATGGTAGTGGCTTTGTCTTTGGCCTTGGGAACAGAAAGGCAAACAAAATTAAGACAAAGAAAATTCTTCCCCTCTTCTGATGGCCCACGAGGTCAGATGACTCTGGATGCACATGCACCTCACAAGGTATCACTGCTCAGAGACAACCAGGTGGCTCTGGCAAAGCTGAAATGTCTCAATTTGGAGATATACCCCATGGAGATGCTAGCTGATGGTCAGGATTGCTAGATTCCAACAGCAGAAGTATGGTGCAGGCTGTTACCCTCTACCTGTATCATAGTGCTCAGAGCAGGCACTGACCTGAGCAGCATTTGCAGCTATTTCAGATACCTGTGCAGGGCACTGTGTTTCTTGGGGCAGTGTAGCATGCTGTCCTGAGCCATGCTTGTCCACTAGAGTGGTTAACTTCAGCTGTCAAAGCAGCTGACTTTTATGCCAGATTTGGGGGACAGTTCTAGCAGTTTGTGCTGCTAACGGATTATCAGGATTGCCTTTTGTTTGGTATGCTTTATGTCTCTGCCCATGGCAGAGGGGTTGGAACTAGATAATCTTTAAGGTCCCTTCCAACCCAAGCGTTCTATGGTTCTGTGATTCTATAATTCATAAGCTGGTCTGGAGGCAATGTTTTTCTTCAAAGTATTTCTTTTTTTAAATTAATTGTTTGTAGTTGAGATGAAGTTGTTCCTCCTCCAGGCTATATATCAGTGCCTTGCTGTGCACCCATTACTCCCTTAATTTACAAGCTGTGGTAGTCATTGTGTGTTGCTATGTTTTTAATTTATTTATCTGGGAAAGATCCACTCAGAGTCAGTGTCTTTCCTCCCTCGCTTCTTACCAAGATCCTGCTTTTTGTACAGATAATGACTGGAGTATAAAGCAGTCAAAGTGACGTGCCCACTTTTTTGAAGCACTTGCCTTCCATCAAAAGTTCACCTAGAAGAGGGCCCAAAGGAGTCATGTGAAATACCATGCTGCTGAACACACTTGTGCAGTTAACACTTTTGCAAAGGAGCAGTCGGTATTTAACTTCATGTTGGCTGATCTGAGTTAACCCTGTGGTTTCTACAGGGTTTGATTGTTTCCATCTAACAGGCTTTTAATTCCTTATCTCCATTTATACTGATCAGATAGATAGAAATATTTTAATGTCCTATTTAACACTGCTTCTCACAGCTGTGTCATAAAATGGGCATAATTTCTAATGAAGACTTATTACTGTCTGTTCTAAGGTCAAACCCAGGTTTCAAACAGCTCTGTGGAATCTCTGGTGTTCACTGTTAGTGCTAACCCAAACCCTGACTCCTTCTGAACCTTCCACTGCCTGATTAATTCTGGCAGGTTTTTAAGTTGTTGGGGGTTTTATTTGTGCCCAAGAAAAGCAGCATTTCTGCTTGGAGGGGGTGACCCATGCCAGGACTCCTTATTCTCATTCCAAGAACACAATATGCCCTTTGATGTGCACTTACTCGGCAGTGCACGAGGTAAAGCTGACTGACCTCTTGTTTTGTGCACAGGTAATTTATGCACTGCCTCTGGGAGCACACAAATGACAGGACTTACATGTGTGAACCCTATTTGTGCACAAAATCAAGTGCAAATTTAGAGCAGATGGGGTTTTGACTCGTAAGTGATAGAATTTATGGCCAAGATTTAAACAAAAAGAAAGAAACAAGCCTGAAGTTAGTTTTCCAAATATGTTCTTAGGTGCCCAAAGACCCGATTTGCAAAAGTGAGGAGCAGCCTACAGCTCCACTGAAATTAAGCAGGATATTCGCAGGGTGTATGCATATATATGTATATACTAGATATATACAGGATGTATAGGTGGTGCTTAGTAGTTCTTGAAAAGCAGGCTGTTTATTTGGATGCTAGTTATGTGCCCAACTCACTGGCTTTCTTTAAACGTAGATGACCAAGCTGCCTTCTAATACAAGCCATTTGGTTTGATATTAGGAAAAATGTCTTTACTGAAAGGGTTGTCAATCATTGGAACAAGCTGCCCAGGGAAGTATCTGAATGGCCATCCCTGGAGGTATTCAAAAGACATATAGACGTGGTGCTTAGTGACATGCTTTAGTGGTGGATTTGACAGTGCTATGTTAACAGTTGGACTTGATGATCTTAAATGTCTTTTCCAACTTAAATCATTCTATGATTCTATGATTAGCTGATCAATGAGCTGATGCTGTTTATGTGAATGGAGGGATCAGCTGTGGAGAGAGGTGGGCACAGATACTTACCCAAACAAAAGAGTGGGGAGCCAGGGGGGCAAAGGTGGGGGCAAAGGTGGAGGCGGCTGGAGGAAGAGACTATCACAAGCGTTGTTCTCCGCCTGAAAAGGCTGTTGTATGTGACAAGTTAGGCTTCATGGAACAGGACTGCACATTTCCACTGTAATTTTAGCCTGCACAGAGACTTGTTTCTCCTGGACTCCCCTTGACTGAGTGCTTGTTGGTCTGAGCACAATCCTCTTCCCAGCCACAAAACAATTATGAACTATTTATGCATATATATGTATACAGATACATATACACATATATGATCAAACCCTTTCTACTTTTAAAATCAGAAAGGCAGACTTGTCAGTCTTAAAAGCTGTGGCTGCCCCACTGTATGTCTGTTTTATGTTACACCCCGTTGTCAAGCACTTGGCCAACCTTTGGTGCATGCCACTGCTGATGATGGGGTGCAATCATAAGGCAGCATAGCAGTATTGGTAAGAGATGTTAACCACTCTTAACTGGTGCAGCTCCTCAGCAAAGGCTCTTCAGGTAGAATGGTTCCTCAAAGAAGGTTGGTCCTTCTTTGCAATTTCCTTCAACTTAATGGATGACTGTCTCTATAAGCTTTGGAAACAAGACTGTTACATCGTAAGCAACACATGTACGTAGGGTGTATTTGCAAAGCCAGTGTCTAAAAAGCATGAGGGGTTTTAACTTCTCCACTCTTACCTGTTACCTTCTGATTCCTTCTTTCTCTACCCGATCTGTCCACAACTGAGCAAGGTGCCGTGCTGCTGGCTTTCTTTGCTGGGCTCTTGCATCATCAGCTGTCCTCCAGAACCCGCTCACAAGCAGTGATGCAGCTGGCCAGGAGAGCTTTGTGACTCTTATTCCTCCTACCTAGTTTATGACTTCCCTGGAGCCTGGGAAAATGTTTCTTGGGAGAGACAACTAACTCCATGACATGCTGGATGTCTGTCCACTGAGGGAGCCCTGTCATGGTTATTGATGATACTTTGTTTTTAAAAATCCATGGTAAGGGTGCAACAAGGCAGTCCTGCTTGTGTTGCTGACTCAAGAAAGTTTGGCATGTATGTAGTTAAATTGGTACATAATAAAGACTTCATAACTGAATGCCGTGTGAACAATAATGCTTGGTATACCTAAAGGCTGGTTTTTTATTTAAGCTCCAATCCATCAGTCTTTTTTTGACTATGGCTTCTCTCTGTCAGCAGCTGAGAAGGTTTTATGCTGTTTTGAAAATAAACCATACACCTAAAAACCAAGCAGGCTTCTTTTTGCAGGACATGACGTGGTTCTCTGTTGCAGTAAGCACTCATAGATGTGAGCAAAGGGCTCAGAAGGTTATGAATATTGTACAAATTGCTAAGGGAAAACCAGGGGTTTGTAAGTCCAAAGATGTAAGGCTGTTTAAAAATTCCAGTCTGAAGGATTCACAGCCATGAAGTTCAAGGCATAACTCTCCAAAGTGTAATCCTGTTATCTTTGCTGCTCCCTCCCTTTGTGTGTAACACCAGTTTGTTGTATCTTGCATGAAATTACAGCAAGTGCTTTGGGCCAAGGCTATGTCCTACTATGCACTGCTATAGAAGAAATCTTTGGTTTAACAAAAGAACTACTGGCCCTCATATCATTGCTATGAGGACTTGTGGTTTAACACCAGCTGGCAACTGAACACCACACAGACACTCTACTCAATCAAAGTGAGATGGGGGAAGAGAATCAGAAAGTGAGAGAACTCATGGGTTGAGATAAAGACAGTTTAACAGGTAAGGAAAAAGACATGAACACAAGCAAAACAAACCCACGAATTCACTCACCACTTCCCATTGACAGGCAGGTTTAGCCATCTCTGTCACATGTAACAGTTACTTGGGAGGACAAACGTCATCACTCTGATTTACCCCTTTCCTTCTTCTCCCCCCAGCTCTGTATGCTGATCATGACACCATATGGTCTGGAATATCCCTGTGGTTAGCTGGGGTCAGCTGTCCTGGCTCTGTCCCATCCCAACTTCTTGTGCACCCCCAGCCTGCTCACTGTTGGGGTGGTGTGAGGAGCAGAAAAGGCCTTGACTTTGTGTAAGCACCATTCAGCAATAAAGAAAACATCTCTGTATTATCAACATTGTTTTCAGACCAAATCCAAAACATAGCCTTCTCCTAGAGGCTATGAAGAAAATCAACTCTACCCCATCCAAACTCAGCACCACCCCTTATTCCATACCATTTATACCCTATTCCGGTCCTACACTGTCCAATACATCCTCATTAACTACCATGCCCTTTTCCATCCTTTGCAACAATACACATATATCATTATTAGTCTGTGGAGCACCTCTGTGAAATGCCTGTAAAATGTCTATAAATGTCCGCAAAATGTCCACTGAGTTCATTTAGTCTGGGACTTCGGGCTGCATCTGTTCTGGCAGTCACTCAGAATGGGAGAGTTGATGTGTTGTATGGAGTTACTGCATACCAAATCCAGCTCAAGTTGGGTCACTTGCTTCACTTCTGCTGCTTTTTGTAAGGGTTGTCCTCCATTGGTTCATATGGTTCCTACTATAGTAATTCCTATAGCATACAATCCAAATGATGGGTTCCAACAATTTAAAGGTATTTCCATTATAATATCCCCCCTTGGTCCCTTTGGACCAGAACATAGGGTTTAACATTGCAGTGAACTCCACCCCTTGTCCCTGCTCTGGCTTGGAGTTGCCTGCAGACTGCAGTCCCTTAGGGGTGTACCTGCTCCAAGTGGAGGCCTTATCTATGAGCCCCAGTCTCTTCAGGGGTATACCTACTGTGGCATAGACTGATCCACAGCAACGGTTGCTTTGTGGTGCATCCACTCCAGCACCACCTTCTCAATGGGCCACAATGCCTTCAGAGAGATACCTGCTCCAGTGTGACCTTACCAACAGCTACAGTCCCTCCGAAAGTAAACCTGTTCCAATGTGTCCTTACCCATGGCTGCAGTCTTTCTAGGGGTGTACCTGCTCTGTTGTCGTGGTTTAAGCCCAGCCAGTAACTCAGAACCAAGCAGCTGCTCTCTCACTCCCCCTGCTTTTGCTCTTATCCACAGCCAAAAATACTTCTGTGTGTCCTGCCCCCACATGGACTCATCCACAGATCAGTCCCTATTGGAGTTCCAGCCTGGCCAGTACAGTGGCACAGAATACAGTGATGCCATGGCCATCAGCCAGCCTAGGCATATGGCCATTGCTGTTATAAAGATGCTCCCAGGTACAGGAGAGTAAGACGATCAGCAGTACAGCACTACAGCAAGCAGCGAAAGCAAAAAGCAGCCACTAATGAGAGCTAGACTCTAGTATACAGAGGGGCAGGCAAGCACAGGAGCAAGAACAGGTATAAATTCAATTTAGCACATTCCAGTCAAACCTGTTGTTACCTTGAACGCTTTGTGCCCCACAGTGGGCACCAATAAGGGCTGTAATAACTAAAACATCAGTGTGTTATCAACTTTATTCTCACTCCAAATCCAAAACATAGCGGAATACTAGCTACTGTGAAGAAAATTTTGCACAGTATTTTGGAAAGAGAAGAGTCACCAGAAGGAATGCCCTTCCCAGAGCTGATGTATGTTTTGCCCCTTTCTCCTGAGCACTTGGTTCACTCACTATTGTTAATGATGTAATTCCCAGTCTTGCTAAGGGTGCTTTGCCTTCTCCTTATCTTGTTTCCTGCAGCGTGGCCACTGCTCACAGCTCCCTATATATGTCTCTCGTGTGACTGACACCCAGCAAATTGCTATGGAGGCAGAAACAGAGATAAAGGTGAAAGCTTACTGGTGGACTTCCAGGTACTCTCTGTGGCTTGGGTGCAGCCATCTGCATAAATCATTCAGGCTCTTCTTTAAAAAAATAATGAATTAAAAAATATCTACATTAATGCCAATACTTGTCTCCTGACTGTGGCTGCTCTGGCAACTACCTGGGAAGAGAAGTCCTGTGTTATACATTGCAGTGAGGGCAGAGTAACTGGCTCTGCTGACCTCTGCCTCTGTAGGCTGGCAAGGATTGTGTCTGAAGGGAAAAAATTAGGCCAAAATTTTTGACCACGTGGGTGTGCTGCTGGCTCAAGGCTATTGCAAACAGAGGGACAAAGAGCTGTAAATGGCTTCTTGTCCCCCTCCCCTTTCTTCCAGATAATTATCCCCAATAGCACTCAGAGATTCTGAAATCAGAAGTTGAAATCAGTGGTGTAAAAACATCCTGAAACTTAAACTAAAGCTAGATGTAGCTTTTCTTTGCCATCTGGCATGTGAACAGCTTCATAATGTTTTGTGGCTGGTCTTCACAGTTGCAAGAGACAGTTGTTTTTTGGTTTCTTCATAAAGCTGATGTTTGAAGGTAGCCAAATCAAGTGACTCCAAGAGCCAAAGCTTACGAAAGCACCAAATATTAGTGAAACTTCTGATGGAACTGCAGTACCAGGAAGTCTCACAAAGTCTCAGCTCAGGAAAAAGTTTGACTTTAAAACTGGATAAATGACAAAGGTCTACTTTACTTAATGCATATGAAAAAGCTCAATAACAGTGTGAACCATTTCTGTGCTTTTGTTAGTGACAGAGTCCCATAGCAATTTCCGGGACTGTAAAAACATCCTAATAAATTTCCAGTGTTTCCTCAAGTTGAATGAATCACAGAAATGCTGCTAGCCTTGAATAAGTTTAGCATTCACATCAACTGCTCAATAGAAGAGTCAGCTGAATCATGATGCGGCTAGAAATGGGTTGTAAATCATGGTTACAGGCCACATGGTATGGAGGACCAACGTCACCAACAATAACTTTTCTTCATGATGGAAGCGAAGTCTTCATCCACAATGGAAAAGGAATGGGTAAAGCAAAGGAAAGACCTCACCCTCTCACTAGACTCTTAGTGCGAGTGAGAGAAGTTTAGGAAAGCCTTGGTGAGACAAGAAATAACCCTAAGGATTGGGCATGTTGTCCCTCTAATTTAGAAGCAAAACTTCAGTGTGTAGTGCCATGCACAGGAAGCACAAATCTGGTGAGCAGCTCTCCTGTAGGACTGGCAATTCATCCCAACCACCCATCACCCATTTCCCTGCTGGAAGCAGCTGAGCTTGTAAATACTTGCCTTAACTACTGTGATACAAGCCAGGGTGACTACAGCAAGAGGATCAAACTGGAGCAGTAATTTATCTAACTGTAACTAGTAAGACTGGGGTGCCCAGGAGGTCTAGTTTGGATTGCAGTATTTGAGACCAACTTTGACGGCTCCTCAGGATAGTTGTCCTTTTTGTATTGGTGGTAAAGAGAAGATAAATGCTTTTTGGCAAGAACGTCATGTCTTTTCAGTGTTTCCTTTCAGATGCTGTAATGTCACAGGGTGGACCTTGGGAGAAGTGGTAGGTTGAGCCTTTTGCTGTTTCAGCTAAAACAGGACAATTGTGGGACACGAGATTCCTGAGGGTGATGGGAATTGGTGGAGGAAGTCCTTTTGTGGGTAAGAGCAGCCCTTTCCTCTGAGGCCAAAGCAGGAGCATGAGCTACAAGGCAGGAAGCAAAGCCAGTGGTTGCCAGCTTTCCGGAGAGACCTGTCAGGCCCGGGTCAAGGCAGGGAGACCCAAAGGAGGAAATGCAGATGGGTTACTACGGGGGATCCCAGCAGGGAAATATAGGAGGGGATCACAGGTGGGGATCCCAGCTTGTACACAGGAGGTTGCAGTCCCAGGGGGTGGGTGGACGGACAGAGAGCAGAGAACTTGGCGTGGCCAAGTCTTTCCTGCAGGAGTGATGTGAGCTTGAGCCGGAGCTCCTGCCTGACCGAGGGGGAAGCCTGCAATAGCTGCAGCAAGCGCGAAGCCTGCTAAAAATGTGCTAATCCAGAAAGGCTTTCTCAGAACCAGGGAGAAAAGAAAGCATCCCAGGTATTCCGTGGTGTAAGCGTTTGTCAGTGCAGCCTGCCCCCTTTATTTGCCCATCTCTCGTGCACTCCCCACTAGATGCCAGTATAGGAGCGCATCACTGCACATACGCACGGAGGAGGGAGAAAACAGGCAGCGTAGTGAAGACTTTTCAAATATACGTATTTATATGTAGTGTTCTCAGTTTACACTTAATTCTGAATATGCAATATGCATGGGGTCACCAGTAGTGACTAAAGGCATACCCACAGATAATAGTGCTATTAAATTGTTTGATGTGGCAGGATGCAGAGCACCAGGCTGCTGTAGCCTTCAGGAAATCCCCATTGCCCCTGGGCACAGAAAGCCCAAAACGGTCCGGCATGAACAGAGCCTACCTGCTCCCAAACTGCAGGAAAGTTGCTGAAATCAACTGCATCACATATTAATACTCTGTGCTAGAAGAGTATTTAATTGTCAGATCATGGAGTTTATCAGAAAACAACAAAGAGGTTTGGGATTTTTTAGTTAAATTCACCTGGAAACAGGTACAGGTAAACTCCTACTGAGCATAAACAATTTTATCAATTGCTTCTGCACTTTGCTGTAGGTGCATTTGCAGTATAAAGCAAGATGGCACTCGGGATGGAGGATGTCTGGTGAATACCTGACCGAGCCTCAGAGCTGAGCAGCAGGATCACAAAATACCCACAGTTCAGGTACTTTGCAAGCCTTTCTTGAAGAAATCTATTGCTGCGTATCCTGCATGCCCCCTCTGTGTGTTCTCTGCACTGAGTGAATAAAGCAATAAGCAGGACAATACTCTGTTACAAACCACCATGGGAACAAACAATCTGACAAAGCTCTGATGCCTGTCGAATCTTAAATCTTTATGAAAAGAGGTTAAGTCTTTTGCCTTGGTTTCTCTGTTACCTGTGCCAAAATAAATAGAATGTGCTCAACTGAAGAAAACAAATACTTGAAAATAACGAAAAATCAATAGTACCCTTGTTATTCGGTAGCAGGTATACAGATCTAATCTGACAGACTGTATTGAAAGTGTAAACTGAACGCTTGCACACATGTACTAGCAATGTCAAGATGAAATGTTAGCTTAAATCTTATCAATGCAGTTTATAGGATAGGGAGGAATTACTGAAGTATATTTTACCTGCAAACCTCTCCCATTTTGGAAAGGGTGGCTCTCATTACAGTGTATATTTGTGTGTGTTTAAAAGCATTTGGATTTCAGGTACCTTTCTTTGCCACTGTGAAGGGTTTAGCATTGCCTCAACCTGTCAGCCTCTCTAGTCAGGAAGAAATACTAACAGCAAACCTATTTGCATGGAGAAATTTAAAGGAGTCTTTCATTCTTGGCCTGATATCATTGTTCCCATGGGCAGAGGACAAAGAAATATACAGCTAAGGAACAATTTCACATAAAAAATCCATCCCTTTGTCCAAAAGCCCTGCTATGTGTCATGCTGTTATGGAGTGCATACAGGAACTGCCTCTGCCCTTTTGTACAGAGCTGGCCTTTAGGCTCCATGCAGTCTGCAGCCACCAGCCCCACTCATCTGAGGGAACTATGAATTTAAAGAGATTCCCAGCTTTCGTTTTCCAAATGTGTGTATTTGTAGCCCTTTTCCACAGCAAATGGAAATATCTCAGGGAAGCGATTTTTTTTCTTTTGCTAGAATTAAAAAGGAAAGAAAAAGAGTAAAATGCAGTCATCTGTGGTGGCAATATGGGTAAGGAAGACCATAGCGATACAGGGATGGAGAGAAGTCTTGCTCCAGTAGGTCTGATCTGCCCTTCAGCAGCCCAGTAGGCCTCCAGCAGTGGTCAATACAAGCTGCTTTGGGGGGAAGTGCAAGATGAACATATTTTCACTGATCCACTGTTTAAACTGAGAAAACGGCTTGCAAGACTGCAAACATTAGAGGAGGAATCAGTCCTATTATTTTTGGAGCAGCATCCTTTCTGAAGAGTGCAAGTCATCAGAACAGAATGAACCTAGCAATGGATATTTTCAGCAACTAAAAGAATGACTCACCAGGAGGTTTGGGGGCAGTTACAAGAAGGGATAAGACCTTATTTTTGATAGCATAGGCTGTGTCCTGCACTCTTCTGGTAGCTGGTCATGGCAGAGTCTGGGTTGTCACTTGGGAAGAGTATGGTGCGCCAATGGAAACAAAGCCGGAGAGAGTTGAACATGTCACCTCCATTTCCAAGATGCATCTCTGGGTTGTCCAAAATGACTCAGTGGAGATCAGGTTTTCTCTGTGGGACATAGAGCTGATGAGGGTCTGGGCACAGCAGAAAGTGGTGTCAGCGAGGAGAAGAGCAAACCCAGGGTCTTTCTACTAGGAACACATAGGAACATGGAAATGGCTGTACTATCCCTCAGCATGGCACAGAACAGATCTTCTGTGCCTTTTGTGGAGAGGTAGCCCAGGCACATGAGTGCTCTGATCATACCACAGCCAGCACTGGCAAACTTTCAGAGAGCCCTGGCTTACTTCTGAAAGTGCAGATGACAAGTATGCACATTGCTTACTGGCAGGCGCTTCATTTGGGTGGCTAATTTAGGAGGACTGTTGTCCTTGATTAAGGAGGGTTTTTCTCCTAAGGTTCTCTATCTCATCACATTGAGGATTTAAGTTATATGGATGCTCCCTCTCTTAAGTACTTAGAGAGTGTAAGGAGTGTCACCATCACACTTAACTCTTCTTACAGATCTCCACCAAAACAGGGGTCCGCAGAGTGTGCTTTCACTTTTTAAGAGTGCAGGAAAGCTTCTGAACTTTTTGCAGTTAGGCTTGCCTGATTTGGAGCCCTCTGGCTTTGTTTCAGTGAAGCTTAGCAAACTGCTATTCTTACTTGTAGCAATTAGTTCCCTGTGTAGAACTGAGTGCCAGGGAGTCATCCAGCTTGCAAAGAGGACGACTAGGTTATTGGAGGCTATTGGACTCTCCAGCCTCACTTAGTGGAAACAAAATGTTACCTAGCTCAAGATACCTTTAACTAGCTGTTGATGCATGGAAGCACCTCAGTGTGAGATGTGAATACCAACACCACCATATTCACTGCTTTTAGTAATGGACAGCACTGCTTTTGCCACTTTTGCCATCCCCTTTGGTGTTTCTTGTCCTCCTGGGGAAGACACTCTGCTCTTCGTTGGCTCAGTTCTGCACTGCTGTGGTGGGCTAGTCACAGGCTCTCCCTCTAATCTGCTCTGGGGAAATGGCATTACCCTTCGTATATGTGTGTGAACACCCTACTCTGGAATTTTCACAGAATAGAAAATGGGTTAAATCAATTAGAGTAACACAAACTGCAATTGGTTTTGCATGAATCAATTGGCAAAATAAGAATTATCTTCACTCCTTCTCCTTGTGAACAATAACTGACAACATTACACCCCTTCTTAAATGCTTTTTGATAGGTTAATGGGCCCATTTTGAGAGAATATAATGCAGCAGTTTGGGTTCAAGAGCTGATGTGATGGATTACGTCCCTCTTGATGCTTGGGGTTGGGACACAATGCAGAGAGACTGCCTGGACCTTCTGGTGCCAGAGGGCTTAACACGGTATTGACAGGGCTGTACATATTAAATCCAGATCAACCTTCTGAATGAACACAGGCACATCTGAACTTACACGGCTGGAAATCTCCTTCCACAGTCTTAAAGGAGTTATTTTTAGTAAAGATTGTAGAAAAAAATGAAGAAAAAAGCTCATACCCCTACTTACAGCTGAGATATGAGCTGAAGGAAACTCTCCTGTCAGATCTCTTTCATATATGTGACAAGAACAGCAAAACAGAAAAGTTCAGTGGGGCATTATTTTATTTTCCCCTTTTTTTTTTTTAAATTTCTTTTAAATTTATGGAATCTGACAAACCAGTCTGGAGGATGCCAAGTGCAAAGGAATCTAGAGGTATCCCTCAACACTGGATGATAAGCTGCTGATCAGTTTGGCAGAAATGGTTTCCTGATGCTCTGCAAATGAAAATTAACAAACTCCATAGCTGTCTTGAAAAAAACAAAGCAGCATCATTTCTCACTTTAAAAGTCCATGCTGGATTACTCTCCCTGGCTCCGCTTGGGTAGCTCTGCTGGGTAATGCTGCACACACTGACTCTTCTCTTTGGAATGAGCCAGGATCTTCCCAGAGCCAGGTACGAAGCAATGCAGAGTGGGGTGGGTGATGCTTTCTCCTTCTTGCACAGCTGCCAATTTCCAAAGGAATTAACTTTTTTTCCCTTTCCATGAGTTGTAAACTACTATTTTAAAATGCACTGTAATGTTAAAAGCAATTGAAAGCACGTAAGTGAGAGAGTGCCTAAGACAGCCTTTCATCTTGCAAGCCTGCATGGCGCTGAGCATGTTTGTCATTTAAGAGACCTGATACCACATCCTACTGCTCCTGGTACAAAGCTCCCCAAACCTGTCAGCAAAGTTTTCATTACTGCCTGGCCCCTTCCTATGTGGCCCTTCATGAACACACTGGGGAGCTTGATGCAAGTCCAGCTTATGTTAAGGGAATTGTTTTGAAGGTTCCCCAGTGGGTGTTAAGTGATATTTTCCCATTTCACTAATTCTTCATGCAGTTTGGTTTACTTGTCTTTTTGTAGTGAAGATATTCCCACCAGAACAAAGTTAAACCCCTAATGACACCCTTCCCTTGATTTAGGTAGCCTGAAGTATCTTGCAGACATGTGTCCATTTCTGTGACTTTTTTGTCAAGAGTACAGCTCATGTCTTCCTTAGGGTCCTCTCCCAGGAGTTGATAGAAATAAGTTCAAGACTTCAAGAAACTTGGTGCAGGTCAAGTTTTGGAATATGGTTCTCTCTCACATCTCAGTTCAGTTCCCTCAGTTTTGGGATAGGTGACTATCTCATGGCACATCTTTGAGGTCTTCCTTGTATTGCACTCCAGAAGCCCAAATTTCTGAACTTCAGAATTATTTGCAAGGTTAAATTGGTGCTTTTCAGTTATGCCTAATGTGTGTAATTAATAACTATTGAGATTAAAAGTGTGCTGGGGTCTTGCAGTGTGCTAGCACAAACCAGAATCCTATTCATGATTCATTATTTTTTTGTATTAAAAACGCAGAAGTAACTTAGGATAAAATAAAGGTCAATTTCAGGAAGGGGCAAACACTGAGACCAGTTACTTCTGGGCTTCAAAAACAGAATTGTCAACAATTCCCCATAAAATGCATTTTCAGAAGCTGTGAATCTGTTTTCCAGTTAAAACCTCTAACATAGTGCAAGACACCCACTCACCCCTCATTTCTTTTAATGTGGGCTGTTTGAAACCCTGTTTGCCTGGCTGGAATTTCCAGCTTACAAAATCCTGGAGAGTCCATACCAGAGGCAGCCATGCCGCTTCTTGCTCTTTAGTGTTTCTGTGAGTAGTCAAAAGCAGGAAATTCTGAAAATGGTCATGAAAAGTTTAGTTTCAGTTCTGTGCAGTTCTTTTCCATCCAGACCTTCTGACATTAGCACAAGTGTTTCACTTATCTCTAACTTGTTCCACTGCTGCTTGTGATCTCCAAAGTTGCATTTGAAGAAATTAATCACACCACAGATGCCAGCTGTGTGAAGTAGGATAGCTCAAAGGTTTGTTTGACTATCTCACTGACATTAAGGGATGCTACTTTTCTTCGGAGGATACAGGAAATGGTCCTCTGCAATGGAGAGTCTGTGCTCTTGCTCAGATGCAAGAAGACAGTCTTAAATTGATGTTTGGTTCAAAGAAATAAAATATTCCCTTTTATAGCTGGTAATAGGCAATAATGGCTCTCACTGTGGCTTAATGGTTCAGAGCTGCAAGATACACATGCTTGAGTTTGATGTTGTGCTGAGTTGCTGCTCAAGGTACATTAAATGTTGTTGCTTGAGTATTGTATTAAAACAACACTCTCCTTAACATGCCCCCAGATGACTCCTCACCTTGTGGGGTGGGTCATGAGGGTATTCTCATGGGTAAAGGCTGCCTTGCTTTCTGTATTAAGATGGGATCACTTCTACTGAGTTCTACATTGTTTCTCTCTGTCCCCCCTGGCCCCGCAGGATCTTGCAGTAGGTCTACTGTGTGTTCTTTTATTTTGGTTGAAAAGGAAGGTTGTCACCTGAAAGCTTGACTGATGGCACACTGCTTCTCTTTTGCAGAGTTGTGAAGTTTGCTGACAGATGTTGTCTAACCTGAGAGCTCTCTAATGACTGAGACCTTACAGACTCTCCCAGCGTGTATTTGAACACTGCTGCACTTTTTTCTTTCCTCCCCAATCTTTTTCCCCCTTCAGTTCAAGCAGCTTTCCTTTGCTGATGATCCATGTTTTCAGGATCTCTGACTATTCTTTTTCCTGCACTCTCCACAGTCGATCTACATTTTTCTTTAAGTGTAATACACAAGTTTCAATATACTATTTCTGGCAAACACTTCCTATGTCTTTTAGGCTACAATTCTCTCTTATATCACAGAGTGGGACTTGGACTTTGTTGTGATATGCCTGCTCCTTAGTCCCCCAAGTTTGCTAGGTGTCCAGGGTAGTTCTTTTAAACCATGCAGCATTTATTTCCTAGCATGGATTTTACTAAATACCTAACATGCAGTTTGAGTTCTGGTAACCATAAGCTGACAGGACATGCTTGCTAGAGCTTTGATTTTGTATCTAAAGAAAGCAGGGGTGATAAAGGGCCATTGCTCTGGAGATTTTAGTATTTGTTGAGTTAAACATTGCTAAACAGTCTAGCATCCCCACCCTCGTCATGAATGAATCTGAAAGGAATGAGTTTGAAGTCTTGCTCGGGTTGACTATAAACCTTTATTATATGTGGGATGTTCCTTGTGGAGAGGGGGAGGCAGTCGCCTCCCAGACGAAATAAGCAGAATTCATCAGCTTACTCACTGCCCCACTGAGCAGGGCGTGATGGGAGTAATTCAGGGTGCCTGGCACCTGCTGGAGCAGGGAGGCTTGTTGGCAACCATAAACCCACAATCAACCTTGGTGACTGCCCTCAGTGCAGACTGTAAATTACAAAGGCATTTATTTTATTTTTCCTATGGGGATGGGAACAGTGGTGAGAGTAAACAGAAGGAATTAAAACCACCACCTTGCTGCAAACAGGTAGTGGCATGCCCTGGGCTGCCACCTCTTTCTTGTACTCAAGGAAAGCTGGCTTACATCTTCTCCCCTTGACTTTCTCCTCACTGCAAGAAGCAATAGGTATATGAGCAAATCTTTACAGGAAACAAAGCAAACAGAAAATTGCAGAGACTGGTGACGACCACTTAAATGGTGTTGACTGCATAGGACCACCTCCTGCTCCCCTCCTTTTCCATTTTTAACTCCTTTCACAGCTATATCAAGGGATCCAACCGTGGATGTTGTCACAACTTCACTGAAAGTTTGCTTTACTTTTAACATTGTTTTTATGACATGTTCCTGGAACTGGCACTTTGTTCTCAGTTCAACCCGTTAGCCATGATCCGTACTGTCTTTATTTTTCAGCCGTAAGGGGTGTGTACTTGAGTTATGGGCAAATAATCCTCAGTCAGGTTGTTACTGACTACAAAGGATATCATTAAATGCTCACCAAAGAAGTCACGCATGCAGCGTCACCATCACAGTCGGAAATTTCTGGTCTTTGCAGAAACTGCTGGAGTCACACAGCTCCAAGAGAGAAGGCAAGGGGGATGATGACTATGTCACTGTGACATAGTGTCTTGTCTTGTGAGAGATTTGATCACGCAGTCATACTGGGCTGAATCCACTCATCTTTTGTGAACTTGGAAAGTATGTGAGTGGTCCTTTTTTATGCTTGCATAGACAGTGGTTTGAAATCTCAGCTGCTGTAAATGCAAGCTAAGGAGTCAAGGTCACCAACTCTGGTAGTGCTGGACCAGGGAAACCCCGGGACTGCAGGCTCAGGCTCCATTAGTTCTATGCATGAGCACAGAAGGTTTCAAACTGTTTGACAGCTTTATTTTCTTGAGCTGATATACTGAAATATTTCTGAAAGTTATTGGATGGACAAAGGAGGAGAGCCTTCGCCTCTGAGGCTCTTGATGTTGTATTTTTATAGACAGAGACTGTTTCTCTGTGGACAGTCACAGAACTGTAAATCATCACATACAACTGTCCAGAACCCAACAGGAATACGTCAGATAAATGACATGTGAGATCAGGACGACAGTGCCCGAGGGCAGAAAATTAAGCTTCAATTAACTGAAGTTCTTTTCCCCTGATTAGATTTTGAAGAGCTGTGATTTGTAACCTGTATGTATTTGTATGGCGCTTACTTGCCTGAGTGTGACCAGCCCTGCACTGCAAACTCAGTTCTTCTGGTTAAATGCTTCAGCTCCTACAGTGTTTGGAGTTTGTACTGTAGAATGTGCAAAAGGCATATTCATGTTACAATTAAAAAAGAAAAAGAAAACAAAAATGCAACCCAAAACAAAACCAAACAACAAGGAAATGTATATGAAATGTGGCTGTTCATAAGGGTAGAATTCATGTTTAAAAGTACTTTTATGGAGAAGTGATTATCTTCCCATAAAAGAGAGATGCTAGATGGGTGTACAATGAATTCTCACTTATCCACAAGCAGTTTATCCAGGTTGTGAATTAACTGCGCTGCAGAGGCCCTGACACATTGCTGGCACTGTGTAGGGGAGTCCATCTGTACTCCTGTGTTCAAGCACAGTGTTCCAGGAATGAGTCCAAAGCTGTAGTGAACTCTGTGTGGCAACACCTAAGTATGCCCCGGCTCCAGCAAAATTTATCCTTGTGGTTGCAGTGTTGCAAACATACCTTGGATTGCACATTAGTTAATACGCCCTCTTGGAGCAGAGTGCAGAAATACCTAAGAGATTGTGCAAACGGCAGGTTGTATCTGGCAAAGCCATTGCTGAACTAGAGCTAAGAAGTCTGGCTAAACTTAAGTTGACTCTATCTGGAGTCAATCACAAAGTTGACCAGTCTTCACTTTCAATATATGCAATGTGCTAAAAGATATACAGGCTGTGTCTAAACTGTATGCTTGCGAGTGACTCTACACTTCCAGCCTCTGGATGCCTCCCAGAGCTTGTCCTAAGCACCTACTGAGTTGAAACCTGGAAAAGCAACAATCCCTTTCTCCCTCTTTTCTCTTTCTCTGTGGAGGAAAATGGCCCTGCTCCCCACATGAGGCACAGTAACAACTCAAAGTGCTAGTGTTGCTTTATCTGTGACACCACAGCAATTAAAGCTAGACGCACAGTGGATGACGTGGTGCATTTGAAGTGTGGTTGTCACGCATACATGGAAGTGACCATCTAGTGTAAGTATTTTCCATTTCTGCCATCACCAACCAGCACATTACTGCCACGAAGTCCATGCCATTGGGTAAGTCCATGAGTGCAGGAGGATTTGACCCAGCAGTTTGTTAAAGCTAAAAACATTTGTCTTTCTCTAACTGCCTTAACTTAGTACTTTTTCACCTTTTCTGCTGAAACTCACCCTCTTTATATGGTAATGAAGGAAGTGACTATGTCATAAAAACCTCAGATAGAAAAAAGCCATAGATGAGTCACTGAAAATATTGGTAAGATCACTGATATGGAGCTGATCCACAGCTTCCAGCCTTCCTGTTTTTATATGCCCACTCTTCTTGCAGCTTCTCAGGCCCAGCTATGCCCCTCCTCAATGTTCGGAGGGGTACCAGAGGGATTTCTTCACCTCCCTGTAGCAAGGATATATGCCAGAGTTGCAGAGTCGCTTCCTTGCCATGCCAGGATGTCACGAAGTCTTTAGCACCTACAACAACCCCGACAATCCTCAGAGCTACTTATAGAAGCAACCAAAATGTCTTATCACACCCCTGTCTTGGTGACAAATTAAAACTGTAATTTGATTATTAACATCTTTCCAAAACAAGGGCTGGATCTCACTTCCCTTGCCACTGACTGCAAAACTGGACTTCAGTGGAGGCAGATCTGGCCTCTGGGAATGTTTAGAGAAAGTAAGTAGCAGCTCTTTTCTGAGTGTTTATTTTACATTTCAGGTTGAGGCATTTGCAAGTGTGGTTTCTGCTGGACTTTGTATAGCTGGGGTTGTGACTAACAATAATAACAGGCGAAGCTGTGACTTTGCCCCAGCCCCGGAACAAGAGGCCGCCCTGTCCCCAGAGTCATGCAGAAGGCACATGGTGACTCACACCCTCGTAATCCTTCTCCTGGGTTTCCCCTCGCCCATCAGGAAAGGAACTTTTTCTTGCCTCTCTATAGTTGGCACTGCACATGACCCCAGCCATGCTGGTCCCACAGTCGTGAAGTGAGCTATGAGGGCAACAGGTCAGAGGGTTTAGCACCCGAGGGAAGGTAAGCACTAAAACTCCTAGTTTAGTGGGAAACTAGGCTCCATTTTATTGTGCCTGGAGCACAAATCAATCATCCTTCATGGTGGAAGGCAGCATACTGGGGTAAGGGCTTCATTCTTCAACACTCATTAGCAGATGGGTAGCCTAAGCAATGCTTTCAAGGTGTACTGTGATTTCCATCCACTCCTTTAGTTTCCATGTGATGGTGCATGTTCCATATGTTGGTCAACTGACTACACAACGTGTCACTGGGCCTTTCTTCTGTGGCATTCATTAGTCCCATTCATTAGCTTTATTTGTTCATTGTTTAAGCTATCTCCTTCCTTGCAAAGGCGCCATCCTCAGGTGACGCTGTCCAACAGATCCTAGCACATGCATGTGTTGTCTTCTTGTGAGATTGTAACTGGAGCATTCATGCAGGGGTGATCTGCAGAGAATCTGTATGACTAGTGATGGTTGGAGGCTTGGAAAACTCTGGAATATTTTGACAGCTTCTGTCAATGCAGCCTGGCTATGTTATTCCCCTGTGTCATGTTCAGAGCACTCAAAATCATTTATGCTTGTCAGGATAACAAATAAAATGGACTTTCTTGGGCACTGTCTTCTTCCAAGCAAAAAGATGGTAATGGAGCTTCCCCTTCCTTCGTACTGTCCACTGCTCATCAGATCCACTTTTGTTTCTGTCTTTGCAGTTGCATGAGATTCCTTCCAAAGCTCCAGGAAGCTAGTTTTGGGGGGCACCTGTATTTTGCTCACATCAAAGTTCTATGTTTTCTCACCAAAATGTACCTGTTCTCATCAAGTGACAGAGTCTCAAAGAGCCAGCCACATGCAGGTCTTTCACTGTGCCAAACCAGTGTTTCAAGATGACACAGCACTTCAAGGAGATCAGCTTCTCACAACTAAAGACCAATCAAGATTTAAGCCAAATCTAATCAAAGAAGACATGGATTCTGGAAAATATTCAACTGAGAGAGAAATGTTGACTGTTTTGACCATTTTGGTTTAGATTCTTAGAATTCTTACTTATGCTAATTTCTGAACATCATTTGGAAATTATACCTCTACTGTTGCTGCTTAGCTAGGAAACGTAACGTGTTGGACAGAGAATGTCTCTACCATTCAGTCACAGTGGCGACTGCTGTAGCACATGTATACCTGAGATAAATAGCTACATAGCCCTGAAACTGAAGCACATTTTGACACTTGCATGCAGGAAGCAAAAGTAGCCTTTATGTGATTAATAAAATCCTCGCTGCGTACTTACAGTGCTCCCCCTATACAAGTAAGCAAAACTACCTTGCGCAGCTCTACTCTTTAACTCACTAAGTGTGTGCATAGTTCATGTATTGGTGGTCTGTGTTACAACTCAGCACCCAGTGATTATGGTTTCTGTATGAAAGATTCACCCACAGGCAGAGGACATGGACATCTTTTCTCAGCCTTGCCACCAATGAACAAATGCATTGTCCCTGTCCTTCATGCCCGTTACTGGCTTCCCACGCAGCTTCAGCTCAGTCTCTGAAGCAGCTTGGTAACTCCACTCAGAGAATGAGGGCATATTTTAATCTGCTTTCCAGAAAAAAGGTAGCAATGCACATATTTGGGAAAATACCCATCATCTAAATCCCTAGGACTAACTCAATGTAGTGGATCATACAGACACGCTTTGAAAGTCCTTAAACATGGTTTATGTGGGAATTTACTGGGAGGTCAGTCTTGTGCTGGCACCCTGAGTAGGTGTAGGCTTTTTTTCCACACAGAAAATTTGACTGTGTAGCCTGTCAGAACTGGGATTAGATTGCAAGTAAAAAAATTCCCAAGTTCTGTGATTAACTCTCATGGGAAGCCAATGGTGCTATGCACTTAAATAAATTTTTTGGGGAAAAAATTGGTCCCCAAAGTCCACAAATTCAACGCGACCTTGTGTGAAACACTTTCACTGTCCAGGCATTCTTGGCTGCCCATTTCATGTTTTGACCATATCTTCCCTGATGAAAGAAGAACCCTGTGGTCCCTGCTGCCCGACGGGAGCAGGCAATGGAGGGGCTGCAGCTCTACAGCAGCGCCGGGGCTGTGAGAGCCAGCCCAGCTCTGCTGCTGAGGGCAGTGTTGGCTCACAGCGCATGTTATCTTCCTTCGGAGCTCCTTCTTCCAGTACATAAACAAATTTGTTTTTGTTTAAAGACTTTCCCACACGACTGTCTGCCAAGTTCAGAGGACTGCTCTTTGAGATTGATCTTGAGGGGTTTTGGAATGGGAGATGAGATTATATAATAAATTCAGTTAGTCTCAGTGAGGCGGTTGGGAGATGCTGTTTCAGACCGCGATGTTAACAGCCAAAGGGATTGAGGAAAATAAAAGAATCCACAGAGTGTCAGTGGGGGAGCAACTCGATTTTCAATTTAGTGAGTCTAATCGGGAAACAGATTCACAGAGGGATCATCTGCACACCAGAGGATGGAGGAAACATTCTCAAAGCCATAAACATGAATAGATTGATTTCTCTTAGAGTAATCAGCATGCCTGTTTTTAATGCACAGCTTGTGTTAAAACACTATCTGTGATAAAGTGGTATTCACATAATGGTCAACTGGTGACTTAGGGAGTTATCGCTGGTCTTATTGCTGTGACAGTGTTGAAATTCCTGTTGTTTTCCAAGTAGCTAGGCATCCTGGTACTTCTTGTCCAGTTCAGGTCTTGCTCTTGTAAACAATTAAACACCCCAAATGCAATGGTGAGAAGCAGAAAGATTCCTTTGTCCTATTGAAAATTCTCTATTTCCATGTGATACAGTACTCTTTGGATTTTAGCTCAGTAATGCAAGATTTTCAGAGAAACAGAAGTTTAAAAAGCCCTGCGCAGGCAAAGAGCTGGCCTGGCACTGGGACCACACAGAGGCTGGCTGCCCATCGTGGGCTCTGTCAATGTTTTTGGTGGAATTGATGCAGTCAGATGAACTAGCACTTTCTCATGGAAGTGCTGCTGGCAGTGAGACTGAAACGGGAAGGAGAGCTGTCAGAGCAGCATACTGAGAGAGAGGTATTTGCTCATATACTCACCATCTCTAACCTTCCTAAACTTCTCATGGCCAGTGAGGGTAGGTATTCCTCTGCAGTGGAAGAAACTGTACAGAAAATACCAAAACTGTACCATTTATTGGGTATCTTTCTGTCTCATTCATGCTGTCTTAGTGTTTCTCCCATGACTGGTTTGTCCTGTCATCTATAAAGCACGCGGAGAATTAGTACAGCAGCAGTAGTGGCAGGAAGGCATTTTTGTATTAGGAAGTAGTCCTCTATAAATAAATCCAACAACAAAAAATCATTATGATGCATCTAAGAGGTCCACAGGAAAATAAATTCATCTTTTATTATGAGAATTCAATAAACTGTACTTGTGCTCTGAAGAGGGAACTACACCAGTTTTACAGTTGCCTCCTAGTTATTTCTTAAAATAGCACTTGATTCTGACTACAAAAACTGTAGAGACACTTGGGAGACAAATGATCTTTCAAAAACAATTTATGGATCATATAACAAGTAGCCTTTTGTGAATGTCTAGCTCAAGTTTTTAGAGAGATAATGTAAAGTTTTCTCCTCTTTCATACATAACTGAGCTTGTTTTCATTTATGTGAGATCTTTAATTCTTACTGATGGTACAGGCTAGAAAGTGTTTGAAAGAGCATGAAAGAAAGAGCATGTTTCTTTAAGTCCTTTTCATTAGATTGTAAGTTTTCCATATAAACCTAAAACAAATCAGCTTTATTCTGAAAGGTAAAAATGAAGACATGTTCACTAGATGAATCTCCCATTTACTATGGTTTAATTTGGTGGGTTTGACATGAATGTGACAGTGACACCTGCCCATTTTATTTAAAACAAAAAAGACATTTATTGTGCAAGGTGGATGGGAAGGTGTTTGGTGTGTTCTGGCCACCAGGTCTCCTGACAGGTGTGAGATGACTGGAGAGGCAGGAACCAGGGAGGAAGAACAAGGAAGGCAATCCATCTGAGAAGATGCCAACATCCATGCCATCACTGTAGCAGATTTTCTTCTCAAATCTCCTTTCCCCCAGGGTCATGCTGGGTCACACCTCTCCCATATCAACTTCAGAGCATGCCAGCTGTCTTCAGGACTTTACTAAAGTGTAAAGAAACTTTACATTCTTCTTTGAGCATCTGCAGCCACAGGAGTTTTCAGCCACTGCACCTGCCTCTCCTGACCTGCTGCTGGGCTCCCATTGGGGCAGTGGGGTTTGCTGCCCAGGCTGAGCACACAGCAAAGCCTGTCATACCCTGAGGATGCTGCAGAAGCACTGGTCTAGGTCCTTGTGCTCCTGCTGATCTTCATTCCCTTGTCCGCAGGCCACCCACCGCTGGACTCAGACACACCATTCCTCAGGTAGGGACACATTCTCCTCGTATCTGAGAAGGGAGCAGAAAAAGCTCCTGGGAGACCTCAGAGGACTTATACACTCACATCTATCAAGACGTGGGGTTGATTACTCAGGAGGCATTTTTTAGTTTCTTCTGAGTCACTGCTGAATAAGTAACTGGTCCAGCACATCACTGGGAGGGACTGTGGGGCTCCGGTGCTGCCTTTTGCATGAGCCTTTAAATCAGAGGTCCTGTCTGCATTTTCTCACGCAAAGCCAGCCTGATCCTGAGAAACTTGGTAAGCAGCAAATGCAGCCAGCCGTGCTTATCTTCCACAGCTTCGTTTAGCTCTGTTAGCTATACCTTCTTGTCTTCATCTGCTCTGTGGTGTCACCAAGCATTTTAAACAGGGGGGACAAAGTTCATTCGGCAGGAGAGCTGTGCTCTCTATATCGCTGTGCTACATAGTCCACAGCTACCTCTTAGGGATGTTTTCAAGCTGACTCAAATCAGTCAGCTTCTGCAAGACTCTTAGGTGAGGGCTCATACCAGATGTATGCAATGTGAAAACTAGGATTAGTGGTAGGGTGAATGGGTGTGTGCAGTTCTATAAAACACTGGGGAACAACTTCTGCTCTGTCAGTTCATAAAGGAGAGAAAATCCACTTTCTCCACTTATTAGGTACAACTTAAATCTAATGGTCAAGACAGGTAGCCCTGCAATTACTTCTTTTTCTAAGGAGACACTTGCGCATCCTTTAGATGCATAAATTTATCTGGAGACTGCTAAAAAATACATAGAAAATATGAAAAGCAAGACAGGCAATGAACTCCTTTACACTCTTGCCCTTTTTGTATGGTTAAAGAAAGTATTTTATAGCATCTGTTTCCCAAATTGCAAGCCAATCTGGTCCAGTTGTAAAAACTTACTGTGTTATGCATCATCCCCTGGAATCAGAGCTAATGAAACCTGACACAATAATATGATTAAATACAGCTCCAATGAATAAAACTATTGCTTTTCTCAGAATGGTTACTCCAAGAAAACAAAGCCTAAAAGTTCATGCCCTAGTTTTCTTCTGAACTCTGTACAACAGGAATGTTCAGAAGATGCTTTTAAAGATTGCTTCTGCTTCCTGAACAGCCCTCCTACTGCAGACTCACAGGCAGGACCGGACGATATACTGCAGTGTCATGAAAAGGCACTTCGAGAGGAATTTACATCCTCATGCTTTTAACTGTCCCTGGAATTTATTAGTTAACAGATCATGACTTCCTGCCATCACTTCTGGAAGTCTTAGTCTTTTGATCATGCCATCGTGTTCCTGAAATGCATAAGAAAATGGAGGCTCTGCATGCCTGCTTAGTTTGATGAGTACAGCAGCTCTGAAGCAATACACTCCAAACCATTCACTGGTTTTGGCTTGCTCACCTTGAAACAGGCTTGTTGTTCAGGCAAATGTTACCATACAAGGTGTCAGGACACCAGATCTAGCTCTGAGATCCCAGCAGTCAATCTCAGAAGTGACACGGTGGAAGTCAATGGGACTGATCCTCTTGCTTCGCTGCTGTCCTGGTCAGCAGGGTCCACTGAATTACACAGAGTTACTTGTGATCTGTATGAACAAAAAATGAAGGATGAATATTTGCTTTGACTTCAGTCTGTTAGTTAAGCAAAACTGGAATGACACTTATGCTAGCAATGTTACCACAGCTGTGTATTTCAGAAAAGAATTTAGTTCTGAGAAACGCAGATTTAGGCAGCATCAGGTATTAATTAATTAAAAGATTGATTGATTCATTGGTTAATTGATTGATTGACTGATTAAAAAATTTATTTGAGAGCAGCCCTGTGGAAAAGGACATGGGGATACTGGTGGATGAAAAACTGGACATGAACCAGCAGTGAGCGCTCGCAGCCCAGAAAGCCAGCCGTGTGCTGTGCTGCACCAAGTATGACCAGCAGGTCAAGGGAGGTGATTCTGCCCTTCTACTCCACTCTCATGAGACCTTAACTGTGCTGTACTGTGTCCAGCTCTGAGTTTCACAGTGCAAGAAAGACATGGAGCCATTAGAGTGGATCCAGAGGAGTGCCATGAAGATGATCAATGGATGGAGTCCCTCTCCTGTGAAGAAAAGCTGAGAGGGCTGGGCTTGTTCAGCCTGGAGAAGAGAAGGCTCCAGGGAGACCTTACAGCAGTTTCCAGTACCTAAAGGGGGCTTATAAGAAAGATGGAGACAGACTTTTTACCAGTGCCTGTGGTGACAGGACTAGGGGCAATGGTTTTAAACTGAAAATTATAGGTTTAGATTGCACATAAGAAAACCACTTTTCACTACGAGGATGGTGAGACACTGGCACAGGTTGCCCAGAGAAGCTGTGGATGCCTCATCCCTGGAAATGTTCAAGGCCAGGTTGGATGGGTCTTTGAGCAACCTGCTGTAGCAGAAGGTGTCTCTGCCCATGGCAGGGAGGTTGGGCTAGATTATCTCTGAATGTTCCTCCCAACACAAACTATGGTTCTAAGTATCCTGCTTCCTCAGATCTGGCTTGCTCACTTGTTGGAGATGGCAGCCCCTGGCCCTGTGTTAAAGGTATGGTTGCTGAAGAGCTCCCAGATTCCTCCCTGTGTCCTTGAAATATTGAGAAAAGTCAAGATTGAAAATAAAAAGTTGTTTCTCTTGAAGAGTTCTAAAGTGCTTGTGAATTGCCAGAAAAAGAGAGAAAATGTTGCCAATGTAATAAATGTCTCTCTAATACCTTGTGACCTGGCCAGAGCTCTTGCACCACAGTCTCTGTAAGAGGATATAAATCTGCAGCTCCTCCTAAAAACCTGCCACTGCTACAGCATTGTCAACCAGATTTCTGCTCAGCACCAAACTTAATATAAACGATTGCTAGGGGAACCTGAAATGGAGTGAAAGACAGGGAAGCTTTCTTCTTCTCCTTGAATCAGTGTTACTGCATTTTGATAGTTGGAGTCTATAAACTATTTGGACTAGGAACAGAAAATACAGTCTTGTATGTCAGATATATTCCTGGTTTGTGCAGTGACACTCGGATAGTTTCAGTATCATTTCCTAGGCTTTTTCATATGCAGTGCAACTTTTTATTTGTTTTTCTATCCAATTCCCACTGAATGGAAGTTTTCACATGCTGTTGCACCTCCTCCATTCCATCCCTCCAGTTCATGAGCAAGTTTACTGAACTCCCCAGCAGCTCATGTTTATTTTCTTATCTTAAGTTAGAGTGTGAAATTAAAACACTTGATTTGTCCTTGGCAAGTTAAAATGCATATTATTTATATAGCACTGTAGGGGTCTGTAGCTCTTTGTGAGCAAAAAGAAACTGAAATACCATGGCATGGGGCAATGCACTGCCAAGGGCTGGATCTTACAGACACTCAAACCAAGCACGATGGAGTACATAGAGGCACAGCTTGCTTAGCCTCACTCGGTGCTTTGTGGCTGTGTGCTCTGCTCCACATATGTGGTCTGCCTAAGCAGGAGGTTTCACTGGAAACGCATTGGTACCATTTTGCTATCTAGGGAGACTTTGCAGAACACCTTTGTGCTGGGTGCATTTCTGACATCAGGTCACACAAATATCGCCAGCCAAGTTTTATGACACCTCATTTGGGTATTACTGGCAGTTAGCTTACAGCGTCATTGACCTCCAGGTAGAAAATCTGCTTATATTCACCTTTGCAGGTTGTTTTTTCCAACCCTCATGAAACCCCATGTAGCTCTACTAGTGTTTGTAGCTGAGGCAAATAGCACTAGGGTAGCTCACCACACCACCGATTCAACATGATTATCATAAACCTGTAATATGTTATTTAAAATGCTGTTACGTGGTTTTAAACATTCCCATATAGCTTAGCTATTAGTTACTAAAACAATGTAAAAAAGTATTTATGTAGACAATGAAATTACCTTTAACCTCATTTAAGTTCAGGCTAAAAGCACACATTCAGCAGGCTTCTGCAGTCTCTCCTAGTCTGTTAACAGAGAAAAAAATTCTTGCCACTGCTGAATTTAAAGCAGGAATGGGCATAATAAATTGTATAAGTTTTAAGAAACAGAAAAGTAGTAAGTGAAAACAGAACATTGCACCACTTCTTTCTTCACAATTCTTAGAGTATGTACACACATACTCATGAATGTCTCAATGCAAAGTATTTCTCATAAAAATATGCAGTCCCCAGCCTCTTGTCAAGTGTTACTCCTTTATCAATGCCTGCGGTTTCCTGAAAAATCAGTAGTTTCCAACGAATAAAGTCTAAATCAAGATACAGCAATTTCATGAAGGTAGAGTGTAAAGTCAGGCATTTTTGAGCTGAAGCACTACGTGAATGAAATTGTGTCCCATTTTTCCTCCTCTGCTATGATATGAGGTGAGAGTTATCTTTATGCACAAGTAATTTGCCATCAACTGTTGTAACTTACCCTTTAGTTTGATGCCATAAAGTTTAGCATATCTAAAATCAGGTTGTTCCAGTTTTAAACCTGTCATAAAAACATTAAGCTTGTTTTGCAGGAGATGTGGAAGAAGTATTCAGTCACTTAAATGTCTCTCCATTCTCCGCCCCATTCCCCATAAAAAAGCACAAGTGAGAAATGCTCACCTAATATACAAAGGTAATATCTAGTAACTGGGAAAGGTCTGAAGATCCTTTCAACCTAGCGGTTATGGAGATGGTTATCTCTGGGAAGACAGTCCTCATCTTTTCCATATGTTCAAAATAAACTGTCTTCTGTGATTCTGAAGCTCCCTTGGCAGGAGAGGAAGAGTGTTGAAATATTGTGTTTCACAATTTTCCAGACCAAATGCTAACTTATCTGAAAGATACATTACTATATTCTGCAGTACGTAAGCTCACCGGTCCTCTGGAAGTCGATGATCATTTTGATGATCATTTTGCATTACTTTATAGCCAGAGAAGCATCTTGCAGAGTTATCATAAGCATTATCAGTGCAAACAGTGATACGGAGCCAACGACCTGTGTGATTATAGCACGCTTTTTGGAGTATTTTATTGCAGTCTCAGTGCCTCATTGAAAGCAGGCCAGCAGATTACAGATTATTCCCCTCTCATCTGTTTAGTGAGCAGCAGCTTTTCGAAACATTTTGGTAGTGCAATGGCGGAGGAGTCATTTGCCACAAAGTAAAATCCGTTCTTTTTAGCAAAGCTTTAATTCTCAGATTATTTGAAAAAAGTGATACAATTGGCAGCATTTGGTGCTAGCGCACACAGAGAAGCTTTTGTCCTACCAAGATATATGACTTTAGCTATGAGATATGACTTTAGCTTGGGAAATCACATCATCTAATTTTCACCATTTCTTTGTGCACAGGTCTTACAGTATGTACACAAATATTCATGTACCACTCAGTACAAAATAGTCCTTAAAAAAATAAGCTGTTCACAATAAATGCACCTCCCTAAGTGAGCACAGATAACATTTCGGTACAAATTTACTGCTTCCTTAGCAGCCATCTTGGTTTTTTCTGTGATTCCACATGTGTTAAAAATGAAGAACATCTCAGGAGCTTTGTTCTTAGAAACTGTTTTAGATCTTTTTCATGATTGATTCACACTTTTTCCATGCTGTCTTACCATGAGCAATTCAGAAACTTGTGCATAAGTGGCCATGAGCTGTCTGACAGTTACTGCCTTCTTTGCTTCTCCAAACCAGATCATTTCTACACGTATTTGGGAAAGCTGAAAAACTCTTCTTTTTTCCCTTTTTTTTTCTTTTCCTTTGAGGGAGGGGTTTTCTTGACGTTTTAATGGAACAGTATCAGCTTAGTTGTTGTCACAGTCCTGATCCATGGAGGGGTGTAACTTGAGCAAATAAAAGTATGTAAGTAAAACTTAAACTAGCCTTTAAATCACAATGATTTTGTCAGCTTTGAAAACCTTGTGTACTAGGCTGACTGATCCCATAGTCTGCACATAGTGCAGACAGTATTTGGCCCATGACACATACAAGATAACATGTGTGACACATACAAGATAACAAGATATGTGCCAAATTTTTTCCCTGTCTAGATCCACTTTAGCAGCAGCTCCATTGGTAGTTAAATGACTTTGGAAATTGTTTTCATGCACCTTCTTGCTTTTCATTCACAATGGAATTTACTGTTGTGCAAATTTTTAAACAAAATTTAGGACCCTTTGTTGCTAAAAATGTTGCATAAGTGCAATATGTTATTGTTTAAGATCATAAATGCAAGACTTTGTCTGAAAAAGGAGGCATGGAAAAGCCTGCGGAGGTTCCTACAACGGGATCTTAATTTATGAAGGACTCATCAGAGGACCTGCCTCTAAATGAAGTGCTGGTGGAAGAGGCTATGGGCTCTTTACACACAATAAGCAATGCCAAGTCATCAGGACCAGATGGTATTTACTCAATGACTGTAGAGGAATCCAAGGATGAAATAACTAAACTGTAATGTTTAAACTCACACTTAAAACTCATGCAGTAACTGAAGTCAAGTAGTTGACAACTAACACCAAATTATTATTGTGTTAATCAAAAAAGACCTTTGTTCAAGGGGATATTGGGGGAACTACAGGCCAGTGATCCTAATGTCTACGCTTAGGCAAATCAATAGAAACAATAATGAGGAACACAATTAATAAACATGGATAAATATACTGTAATGTGGAAAAGTCAACATGATGCTTGTATAGGGAGCTCTAACATTAAAATTCTATTAAAACCTTACTTATTAAATCCTATTTTTCTGGAAGAGTCAGCCAATATATAAGGATATTCCATTGATTCAGTCTATTGAATTCTTAAAAATCTTTCCACAAGACCATAAAAGCCACTCTTAGGTAAGAGACTGAAAAACCATGGGATAGAAGGTCCTTGTATGCAAAAATGATTGCTTAAAAGATGGGAAGACGAGAGCAGAAAACATAGTCTGTTTTCATGGTGGATTGTCATCAGTTAAGTTCCAGATCTGTGCTAAAACGTTTGATCTGAATATTTATATGGGATATCGAAAGAGGCTTAATAGCGGGATAACACTGGGGATGCTATTAGGTTATTCAGGGTAGTAAGATGATCACAGAATCATAGAACTGTAGAATGGTTTGGGTTGGAAGGGACCTTAAAGATCATCTAGTTACAACCCTGCTGCCATGGGCAGGGACACCTTCCACTACACCAGGTTGCTCAAAGGCCCGTCCAACCTGGCCTTCAGCACTGCCAGGGATGGGGCAGCCTTAACTCCTTTGGGGAACCTGTGCCAGTGCATCACCACCCTGGTAGAATTTCTTCCCAATATCTAATCTAAACCTCCCCTCTGTCAGTTAAAACCATTCCCTCTTTTCCTGTCACTACCTGCCCTGGCAAAAAAGTCCCTCTCCTGATTTCTTGTAGCCCCTTTTAGGCACTGGAAGCTGCTCTAAGGTCTCCCCAGAGGCTTCTTTTCTTCAGGCTGAACAAGCCCAGCTCTCTCAGCCTGTCTTCACAGGAGAGGTGCTCAAGCCCTCTGATTGTCTTCATGTCCCTCCTCTGGTCTCGCTCCAGCAGGCCCATATCCCTCCTATGTTGAGCACCTCAGAGTTGAGCACAGTATTCCAGATGGGGTCTCATGGCTAGATGTGAAAAATTGCCGAGGGTTTTGCAAGACTGAGTGACCAGATGGTAAAATGGCAGATGAAATTCCATGTAAATAAACATAAGGTGATGCACATGGAAGAAAATTCTTTGGAAATGAAATGCAAAATGCTAAGGACGAGGTTGCTTTCAAGATCACTTTCAAACAAGATCTTGGGGCTATAATAGTTGAATGAAAAAGTCAGTCCTGTGCTCGGTAGCAATCAAAGGAGAAAATCAGTTGTTAGGGAGTATTAAAAAAAGCATACAGAACAAACCAGTGACAATCATGATGCCACCATGACACAGACCCATGGTTTCCTTGAACCTGGTGTAGCTTGAAACCTCCCTCCAAAGAATGGCGGAGAAGGTGGCTGAAGGGGTGGAAGAGACTTCCACATATGCAGTGAGTGTACAAGCAAGGTTTTCCAGCTTAGAAAGTAAACCACCATGGGAGGGGAGAAGCCAGAGTCTACACAGTCCTGTGTAGACGTGTAGGCAAGGCGTGGGGGAACAGAGACAGACTCTTCCAGCTTGAGACATAGCAACTAACCAGTCTAGCAAGACCAGCTTCAAACAAAAGAAGGTGTATTTTTGGTACACAGTCTTCATATAAATTTTGTTTCTTAGCCCCAGTCATTGGTCTGAAACCTTGTTACTTTGAAGCCCAGAATAGCGTCTTAAAGGATAGTAGTGGCATGGTATGGAGATACCTTCCAGATCTCAGCTCCTCCTTTAACAGGCTGTTGAGCCTGGATGAAAATTCCCAGTGTGATATTTCCATTTAAAAACTTCTAAGCTCTGCCAGAAAGATATGGCTTGATATAATGCTTCAAAGCAGTATCACTCACAATGTGCTTACTGAACCTTTTCCAAAAGCATATTACGGCTTATGGCTTACATGTAGGAAGCCTTTGCTGTTTACATGACCACTAGTTAACATTTTCTGATCTTTTCACATTTACTTACCAGGGTTAGAAATGCAAAAAGTAGAGGCAAAAATTCAAAATTTCATTTTTAACAGAAAATGTCTCAAGCACAAAGACATTGCCATATATTTTTTTTATTTAAATTTCAGATGTATGAAAACATTTCTTCCTGACATTGGATTTAGTATTTACTTAAAGATAAGGATGAAGCCTATGAGGAAAAAAAGGTGACTGCCTGATCAACATTCTTATTCACTTATTCATTGTGTCTCCCACATCCCCATGTGACCAGTGAATGAAATAAGGTGTAGCTGGGTTAGCCCAAGCCAACAAGTAAAGAAAAGGTGGCTGAGGGTGCAGAAAGTACATGGAGGAAATAGTACTCCTGGGGAAAAAGTCAGGAGATAGCTCATGGGAAGAAGAACCCTCTAAGGGCACTAAAGCAGATGAGCATGGCAATAGTTGTATTTCTATACAATATGCTCATCTGGGTCTCAGGTATGATTTATACCAGCACACTGGACTCTAATGTTGTGCTAGTTCTAGTTTCCTTCCTTTTTTATTTTTCATTTTTATTCCCCATCCTAAATCAGACATTGTGAACTCCCTAGGGCAAAGATTTTATGCTATGTGGCTTAAACAGTGCCTAGCACAGAGTGTCCCTGACCTCATCACCAGGATGTGCTTTTGCAAATAAAAGCCAGCAAGAGAGGGTGGTTGGAGATGAAAACCTGAAATGAGGCTTTGATACTTAGGAAAGATGCTTCTTTGCATTTGTTTCTATTATTATTCTAATTCATTTAAGTAAACAAAAGCATTGGTTCACCTCATTAAAATCAAAGAGAAAAATCTGAGAAATGTCGTTCGGCAGCCAAAGTCTCAAAATCCACCTTGAAATCTTATTGGCTATCTTCTCGAGGGAGGTGTAAATCTTCCTTTCCTTGGCTTTTATTTCTGAATTTGGCTCTGCTCCTGGAAATCTTCCCTGAGAGGCCTCCACTTGCTATAAATGTTGCAAATGAAGCCTTGCTATTTCCAATGCAGTTCTAATTTTTATACCTTTTTTTGCTTATTTTTTCGATGGGCCAAGAGTTGCCTTCTGGCCATGTCGAGAAAGCCTTGTTTCTGTATTTCTAATTCATCTTTTGGAGTCATTCTGGACATCAAGCTCTTACTGCCAAGCAAAACAACTGTCTATCTCAGGGTCGGGCCATTAGTCTGTTCGTGTCCCTGCAAACTGAACTGAAGATTTCCATCTGATGGTTGTGATGCAGTGCAGCTGATTCCTTGCTAGGAAGGAAACAGGAAAAAGAGTCTCAAGGAAAACAGAAATGGAGATGAAGGGAAGCTTGACCACAGGAGCCCAGGAAAAGTGGTTGTAACTGCTCTTTTCCTTGTGCTCTTCTTCTGGGGTCTCACTCTAAAAAGGGTCTGTACCTTAATTTTAGAAGAAGATCAGCTCTCCACTGCGCTCATTTCCACAACAGTGGAAGGATTCTGGAGGAAACACAGTGATTTTTTAATGGGTATCTATCTCTACTTGGAGAAGTAGATGGCCTGGGGGTACTTTTGAGAAAGAAACACTGACAGGAAAACACGCCGAGGGCTCAGTGTCTCACAGTGAATCAGATCATTTTGCAGTAACAAGGCAGGAAGCTCAAGCCAGACAGCTAGAAGAAGTAATCCAGAAAAAAATAATAAAATTACAACAAAAAATGCAGTGGAGCTCCAATACAATTGTTTGTTTTGCTCTGAAGTTTGCACTGAGCACAGTCCAGCTTGCAGGCACCACAGAGGCTGATAAATGAATGAATTTCATGGGGTGGGGAAGGCTGATGCCAGCTTGAGTGGGTGCAGCTATAAGACTGCACTGTAACCTTTGAGCTCTGGCTGCAATGCAATATTGTGCAGCCCTGTGCGATACTATCACAAGGCTTACCAGCCGGGGCCACAGAGGAGGGAAGGGAAGAGAAAAGGGGCAAATAACACCATGACTTACTTTGGTTTTAGTTCAGCATTTATCTTTAACTATTTTTTTTCCCCTCTGAATTAGTTTCAATAAAACGTGCATCGCTCGTGGAGCTCCTTCAATAAAAAAGTCACTGTTTGTTAGACGATAACACTGAACAGGCTCCAGGCACTCCATTTTCTTATCTTAGATATACAGTGGAGCATAACTCAAGCAAAGGGGAGAAGTTAATGCATCTGTAACACTAGGTAACAGAAGCAGCAGTAGCATGTTAGTGTAGTAATAACTCTCACATGTGGAATATCTGAAGATGGGTTTTATTGAATTCAGTTTATTTAACCAGGATCAACCCTTGAGATATGGATCTCATTTACAAGATGATGTTGGCAAGAAGGCAGATTATTACAAGCACATGTGAAAGATAAGTATAAAACAAAAAGTGAAAGACCTGTTTATATTTTTAATTAGAATCCTTTTATCACTAAAAATGTTAAGTGAAAAGGAAAGCATTAGATATAACTATTACTTGTTGATATTGTAGCAATAGTCCTTCCTACTTATATAGCACCTATCTTTCCTGGGTATCTTAACGATGAACAAAATAAAAGCAAAATGTCCTCCACTGATGCACATCAGGCCTGGCTCAGCCTGTTTTGTTCAGGGACTTTTCACAGGTTCCCATGAAATGATCCACAAGGACCCAGTAATTATGTCAGAAGAGGGAATAGGAATAGCGCAGAGCCGCGTGGCATGGAGACAGCTGGGGTGGAGTCCTGCGATTGAGTGTGCTACTGAAATGAGGTCATATCTAGGTAACACTGACACTTTAGGGCAAAAGGCAAGCAGAACACAATGTACAGTTGAAATTCAGGAGAATTAAAGTAGGCAGAGTGTAAGTATTCAAAATGGAATTTGACCAGGATTAACCCCTTTAATCTAGCTAAAAATAATACATGTTCTTTCACAAGCACAGGCATTCAAGACTAGACTTCTGCATTTCACACAAAAGGCATTAAAACTTATGTTTATATGAATGCATTTTTTGAAATAGTTACTTTTTAAGCGACCTGTAAACAGATACTGACCACATTAAAGTTATATATGGTATGCTGGCACTTGAGGCTGCAAGGTGATGGAGTGCTTTTCTTTTCACAAGGCAATTTTGCTCGATAATCAAATGTCTCTGGTAGGTAAATAAAAAACCTCTCTCCTCTATTAGAGAGTTATTATGTTGTGTTTACAATGTATTCTTTTGGTCTGTAGTTAACATACTTTAAATACTCTTGAAGGTAAGCGGCTGCCTTCCAGCCAATGACATTTTCAGGCTATCAAGTTGCATATTTTGCTCAGAAGTGTGGTGCTGAGTCTGCTCTCTGCTTTCCCTCTGCACTTCAGGTTTCCCCCTCCCTGTGAAAAGAGCTCCAAGCAGCCAAGTCAAATGTCTTTTTCATCACTGGAAAAGAAAGAAGACCATACTTGTCCAGCCACGCTGGGGTATGGCAACTGCTGGGATAAATATAACAGGACATGACACCATTACAAAAGAATGTGGGCCAATGAAAAAGCAAGCCTTTCCTGAGTGGGACCCTCCACGATTTGCTGGTGAATATTCACCTAAGTAGTCGGATGCTCAGCTGGGGCCTCAATAGCAAAACTGTGCCTTTTACTTTAGTAAGACATTCACAATGGAAACTGCCTGTTGGGTTACAACTGCGAAAGCATTTACAAGCTACAAGGGGTTCATGGGCCATACTTTGCTTTGCTAACCAGTTCTACAAAGCAGCAGCAGTAGAAGCTCATCCCCCCTACTTGTCTGTTGCAATTTTCCCCTGGTTTTGTGTCAATACCCAGCTATGTAAACAAGGATGTCCAGGTGGACCCTACCTACCAAGGATGCATCCATAAGTAAGGCTGTTCCATTTGCAGGAGAGATTTAACTGTGGTGGCAAATGCTGGTTGCCTCTGCAGCTGTCCCCCATAACGAAGTCTTATGTCTTGCTGGTGGCAAAGTGGCTGTGAAGGGCTCACTGGGGCTCCCAGCTCCTCATATCTTAGACATCTGTAGACATTTGCTTGCCATTTAATTTGCACAGCCGGTTCCCTCCGAGTCACTTCCTGCAGCCATTTGATGGAAGAGCAAAATGTTGCCAGGGGGTATCTACCTGAATTAATTTGCTTTGTCTGTATTTGCACCTTTGTGTATTTGTTTCCCATTCAAGCAGTGACATTTACTGACACAAATGTGTTATGGAAAGCCAATTTGGGGCGAAATATCAACATTTGCTCTGAAGAACAACGGGACCCCAATTCAAAAACATACTTACCAACTTTAAGTACATGAATGTGTCTCATTGACTTTGTTGAATGAAACCTGATGCTGGGAACAGAAGCAATGCCATGAGCTTTCACTGACCAATTAAGACAAATTGGTCATTGCTCAGCCTGAGTTAAGATTGTTCAGGATCTATCCTCACTGTACTGAATCTGAAGAGATAAAACACATGCCAGGGGTTTAGACACATTAGGGGAAAACATAGCTCTATCATGGCTGCACAGAAAGAGGCAATGTTGTTATGAGTAACTATTGCAGTGCTAAGTCTCTGCAAAGGCTGCAGTGCAAAGAGAATCTGAAAAGAACATGACTGTTGAAAATAAGCTAAAAATAATGCTGAAAAGTCATGGTTTGGGAGTCATATCCCCTACTAGGTCTTTACAGGTGTGCGCATAAAACAGACCAGGAATGCCAGGACAGAACTATGGCTTTTACATAATCTGCAGTTCTCTAAACATATCCACTTCAGTGAGTTTTGGCTGCAGAAGTGATTAGGTCCTTGCAGTCTTTGCTATAAGTAGATTACGGGTTTTTCTGGTATTTACTATGTAAATTATAACATCTGTGGGGAAATGTGCTTGCTTGAGAGTCCTGTCCTACAAGAACAGCTCCAAGGAAGTAGTATCAGGGTCAAGGCTGAAGCCATTGCATCAAATTAAGCCACAATAGTTAATATAGAAGAACCAAAAATTCCTGCATTAACATTTCCTAACCTTTCCCATTATAAACAAAATCCAGTAACTATTCTTTTGCAGAGCTTTAACATAGCTTGTAGCAAGCAAATGATGAAATTCAGCAAGGGGCAGATTTGTAGTTAGGAAGGAGCTGCTTGCTGTCTCTGAAGAAAACATTGTTCAGAGCGGTCTGGACCCTGCAATGTGAAAAAAAAAAGCAAATCCATCCTTTGTATTTTATCATAATTTACAGAACTTGTCTGGAGTTTCAGAGTGTGCGATGCCAGCTGAGGACACTCCAGCCCCTTCAAGGACTTTGCCCAAGGGAACGTGCTGCCTGGATCTCTTTACTAAGGATAAATTCTGGAGAAATGGGGTAAGGAGACTGATGTCTGCCCCCAGAAACCCCTGTAAGATTTCCTAAGAGTGATGAACCAGGGCTCAGGTGCTTAAGTTATTTGTGAAGACTAAGAAATTCCTGATCCAACCCATGGACATCCCTTGCTGAATTCAGCTTCAGCTGCAAACTACCCCTAACTCTGTGTCTGGCAGGGTTTTACAGCCACATTGCTGGAAGCGGGCACTGCGTCTCAAAAGGGTGCATTAGGTGGCTGCAGTGACTTCACAGCCTAGTTTGGTTGCGTGGTTTGCCTTTTATTTTGGACATGGCTGAATCATATCCTCCATCTTGATTTTCAGCTGAAATGTGACTTCCTTGCTTGTTTCTTAAAATACAACGTCCCCCTTCCCCTCCTTCTCCCCCTACTCCAGAGCACATAGGATTGAATATCATGTAGTTCAGATTTACACCTACGGCCAAGTTCAACAAATTAGCAGCCAGAAATTTTAATCAGATATTTAATCTTTCAACCATGTAAGTGAGATTTTGTGTTTACAGTGGCAGCTGGCCAGCTTAACCTCAGAGAAGAAAGATTGTTAGTAGTGTCCTTGAAGCTGAGGAGCCATAGAGCAGTGACTCCACTGAGCAGGTCCGTCTGACCTGCGGCTCAGAGGCAGCTGTAATCAGATCAGTATCTACAAAGTATCTAAAAAGTTCTTGTGCACTTTTTAAGCACTGGAAAGCCAAGGAACTTTTTTTCGTATTAGGAATATTGCTAGTAACTGCTCTGTGCATCTAAAATTATTTAGAACAGTAAAGAAATGAACAAAGCTTTGGTGGCAGGAGGCCACTGCAGATGAACTTGTAACACTCCCAGCTCCTGAATTTTTCAAATCCTGGAGGAATGGGCAACATCTTCCCAGATCAGGCAAATGCCAATAGCAAAGTTAATGAATCTTCCTCTTTCAGTGGTGGCTTACACAGATGCATGCCTAAGTAGGCATATGCATGTGATTCACCCCCCATGCCCTGTCTGTAAGGCTCCCACCTGTTGCTCAAAGCAACCAATGGACAAAATTGGTTCTCATAGAATAATTCCCTGGAAACCATGTTATGAAGTTGTCCTGGGTTCAGCAGTAGCAGTCATTTTTTTTCTCTTTGGTACCTGGTGCAGTGCTGTGTTTTTGACTTTCGGTCTGGGAACGGTGCTGATAACTGATGTTTGTAGCTACTGCTTAGAATATTTAGACTGACCAAGGACTTTCTGAGCCTCATGCTCTGCCAGGGAGGATGGGAAGCCGGGTAGAAGCAGAGACAGGACACCTGACCCAAACTGACCAAAGAGGTATTCTATACCACAGCACGTCATGCCCAGGAGGTAACTGGGGGCAGTTACCCAGAAGGGCTAGATCACTTCTGGAGTGGGGCTGGCTACTGGTCAGTGGTGAGCGGTTGTATTCTCTTCTCTTGTTATTTCCCTTATCATTGTTATTATTGGTGGTAGCAGCAGTGGTTTGTGTTATACCTTAGTTACTGGGCTGTTCTCATCTCAACCCATGGGAGCTGCATTCTTTCGATTCTCCTCCCCATCCCTCCAGGAGCTGAGGGAGGAAGGGGTGGGGGGGGAGGCGAGTGAGCAGGCTGTGTGGCAGGGCTTAAACTTTAAACCACGACAGAAGTAGAATATGTGAAGTGCTTTTCAGACATACTTGGTGATCACTTTTATGACTGGAAGCTAGACATCCAGTATTTTGATGATTTTGCTGCACATGGTCACTGAGGGTTTATATTCAAAATGTTCTTATGTTACAGCTAAGGACTGAATACTTTAGAAGTGTGGGCATTTGGTTGTCATCAGGGTCTAGGTGTGGTGGCATAGTATCATTTTCTGATTTGCCCTAAGTACAAACCTGAGCTCTCTGTAGCTGCTAGGTAACCTCAGATTAGGATAGGAAACTTGACTTCACCACTCAGACTTCTCACATAGAAATACAAAACCCTTTGAGGGACAAGTCTGTTTCCTCAGGGCAGATGTGTTTACAGTCAGTGACCCACGTCAGCCCATCAGTATTCCCAGTGGTGAAATAGCAGTTTTGGAAGCATTATAGTTCTGTAGAGTAAGTATAAAAATTATTTAACTTGGCTATTTGGTGAGCATTTTAGTGGTAGCCATATGAGAAGTTGATGCTTGGAGATACATTTGGACTGTTTATACTTCTTTAGGGTCCGGAGAGGGTATACCACTGTGTACCAGGGTCAAGTTTTTAGTATCTTGTGAACTCTCTGACTCTTCATTGGAGATACAGACAACTTCTGCCTAAGATAGGTTCTTTTTAGGAAGGACATGTATATAGTTCCTGTCTTACAGATTGACACAACCTTTGTGATTTCTAAGTAAAACATACCATTTTATGGTCTTCCAAAATGTAAATGCTTCCTATGTCTTTGATTGCTACAGTTTAATTATGGTTGTTGTTCACATGCCTTGTTTAATATGATTAATGTCATAACAAGTCTGCGGACATTCCTCAGTTCTTTACCTTGACAGTGGAATAACACTGGTGACAAAGTGCAGGTTAGGGCATAATGGATCTATCTTTTTTTAAGGAATTACCTAAGAGTGCTTACAAAGATTTCAGCCTTGGCATTCTCTTATTGGATAATTTTATGCGTCTTTATTTCCAACAGGGTATTTCAATTTCACTTTAAAACTGTGACAAATGTTGCTTCTGAATTAAGCTGCACTCGCACATATGCTGTATAAAAAATAGCCATCCAATGGAGAGAAAAAAGTATGGACCATAAATTGACTGTAGGCATCCTGTAGATCAGAACAGATGTCCTATTGCTCAGGCCAGTATCTAATGGGAAAATGAAGCACAGCCTGTATACTTACATGTAGCAGAGATATTAATTAGTATGAAACATGGTGCAATTTGGATTGAGATCAGGACACTGAACTGAAGCTACTTTAGTGGCATTGATGGATGATCTTGCCTTGTCAATAGATAGAAAACAGCCATTCATTTTTATCCTTCTGGATCTTTCTTCAACATTTTACACTCTTGACATGAAAATACTCCTATTTCACTTGAGGGTGTTAACGGGGGCCAGGGTAGTATACTAAATGGCCAGGTTCCTCTTACAGGGATGCCAGTGACTATTAGAAAGCTATATTTCTGTTGTTGCACCTTGTATTTATCTTGCTATTCAATATCTTCCTTCCAGTCTGTTGGCATGTGCTCTTGGCAATAGTTCTGATCCATGTTCTTGCTGTATGGTCCTACTATTCGGCAGATGTGACCCAGATAACTTTATCTGGATGACAGCAATACATCAATTAAGGCTATTTGCTAAAATGTAAAGCCAGTGATGACCCACAAGATACTGACAGAAGAAAGGACTTTTGAAGAGTTGGTATTAGATGCACTTCCTTTGGTGGGAGGCATGGTCAGTCACTCCCATGGATTAAGGGTGCTTTTGTGTTCCTCACTGTCTGGAGAACTGTAGGGATCACTGAACTGAAAGGTATCAACTTTGTGATTTGCCTGCAAGAGAGGAACACTCAAAATATTCTTGATCATCAACAGTCCACAGTAGTTTTGTCAATCTGTGCCAGCATTTAACTCCCCTTGTCATTAGAAAATTTCAGCTGTCATTTTCTATCTGCAATGGACAAAAAGAACTTTCTTTTACACTATTTGCTTTGCAGCTGCATTTCAAATATTTGAAAAGTGTAATCACATCTCCCCTCTGGACTAAGCACCCCATTTTTTTCATTCTTTCTCTTTAAGTGATGTTGTCTGAACCTCTGATTATTCTTGACTTTCCTTAGTTAGTTCAAGTCTTTTATGAAATGTCTGTTCAATATGGACACGGTCCTTTGGTAGATGCCTTCTAGGTGCTGAGCAGAGTGGAAGGATTTCTTTGAGTTAAATAAAATGTTCCCTTTTAAAAATCCCTGTAATTTAGAGGAATTCTTTTGCATTAGTATCATAGAATTGACTCACCCTCAAAGTGTGGTCCCCCACATTCTCTAACTCATATTTGGAAGAGCTGTTTCCTTATTCACTTCTTCCCCCCCACTTTCATGTTGACAGCTGAGAATGTCTTTCTAGCTTCAGTACTTTTCTGCAGTCCTTACTGATAATATTATTTTTAATACAGTTTCTTCAATGTGTAAAGATCTTTTGAATTATATTCCAGCCTCTTCTAAGAAGTGAGAATTTTTTTGACATTCTCCAAGTTTTTAATAAAAATGTTGACCCAAGATGGACCCCTGTGGAAGTGCAAAGAAACTTTCCAGTCTGACAGTGACCAATTTCCAGCTACGTTCTGAGTAGAGTTTTCCAAGTGGCTGAGCACCCGCCTTATAACAGTTTTGACTAGCTCATGCTTTCTTACAGCGTCCTTAGGAAACTGTCATACAAAGCAGTGTCAAAGCCATTGTGATATCAATTCACAAAGACCCATGTCCTCTTAGAGAGAAAAAATTAGGTTGGACTTAACAAAACTGGTGTTTGTTTGACAAAGCCATGTTTCTCTGCAGCTGTTACCTCCCAAGGAGTTTGACTGTCATCTGATGGTCTGGCTATAATATTTTGCTCTATTTTGTTTTCCTGGAAATAAAAATCAAGAAGACAGGTTATTGTTCATGGGCTTGTCCATATTAGGAAAAAAAGTACTATATTTGCTCTCTTCTAGTACTCTACAACTTCTTTCGTCTATCAGGAGGTTTTGGATGACTGAGATTGACTCTAAATTTGTTATAGTGCATTTCATCAGGTGAAACCCATTTGACAGTATCTAACTGCATAGGGGTAACAATCTGCCATTTTCTATTTTACCCTTGACTAATGGAGTACTAAAGACTTTTGCCCAATGGGTTTTTCGCCAGCAGTGTTAACTGCATTCAACATTTGATCACATTTTATTCTTTCAGTGAAGACTGAAATAAAAAAACCATCTGGATCAAAATACTTGCAGAAGAATGTCTCATTGTTATTTTACATCCCTTGGAAGATGTGCTGTACCTTAACATTTCTGATTTTCTCTCTGTGGCACACAATGCTCCTTATAGCTGTCCTCAGTAATGTGCTATGTTTTATCACTTTTTTATTTTGGAAATAAGGGTTATTCAAAAAGTCTAGCAAGAGTAATGCCCACTTCTGTTTGGAGCTGGTCAAGATATTTTTTCACACTCTGACAATCAGTGGCCTGGCTCCAGTTATTCATGCCTGTGCCATTTCCTGACCAGGCTACAGCAACGCAATATATAGAAAGCCTTTGCAGAATCAACGTGTAGAAACTGGTCCTGTGTTTTCTCAGTGGCTGAGGCTGATCCAGATTTTTCACATTTATACTCTACTCTTTTGAATGGCCTCCCATCAGGAATCGCGTCAAGTTTAGGGTCTTGTTAACTATCTCCATGTTTTCCTGGCCTGAGAGGAGAATCTAAAAAGCTTGCATAGAAGCTGTGGAATGAAAGCTGTGGTCAAAGGTCCTCTGCTCTAGCAGGACTCTTCATAGGAAAGGGAAAACTGTCTGCAAAGAATGTGTGGACTTTTCAGGCCTTGATCTAGCAGGGAATGAAATAATCTTTCCAAGAGCTGAGCTTACTGCTCTCCACAGTTGGTACTGGTGGCACTTCACATATTGTGTCCGTGTTTGCGTAGATTACTTTCTCTTGTGCACTTTCTGCTGCTGGAAGAGGGAGACATTTCTTAGTGCATCATTGCAAGAAGCTCACATACTCCCATGACAAATGTAATTTTGGCGCGTGTACAGAATCAAATAGGATAAATAAACCATAACCCAAGTATTTTAGCATGCGTATAACTTTGTGTTATTATACACAGCAATTGTCATATTGTGAATAATTTGAGGAAAGTGGAAAAATTCTCGGATTATTAGTTTGATCTTGGTACTTTGCCACAAGACTGCTGGGAATTTAGGGGGCTTGTTCTGGGAATGGGAATGGTGGGCGGGGGTAGGAGGATATTATGAAGAATCAAGAACTTATTGGGTGAAAAGAGAGATCAAGATTAGAGGTTTATGACACATGGTGATTCTCAGACACATTTCAATTTCTTTTTGATTTTTTCTTTTTGTCATTATCTAAATGGCAAGAACACCAACAGCTTCATTATGTGACTGTCAAAATTCTCAGACTCCTGCAACAAAGCTTCTGCAGAGGGCTACCATGGATCCTTCCTGGATTCTGTGCCTGTATGGATCCAGCAACCTGAGATGCTGGGAGAAAGCATATAGCATCACTGCCATTCCCAAATGTGCATTAGTTGCTGCAAAGCCCAGCCAGAAATCTGGCCAGTCAGCTGTATGTGGATGACAGCCCTGAGGACCACCAACACCTTGGGGAGTACACTGAACACGCAGTGTCAGGCCAAGACAAACTGTACACTACGTTGTGTAGATCTTGCATAGTGTCCACCAAGCTGTCACTTCTATCTGAAGACTTCCCCAGAAAAAAAGAGAGGACAAATTGTACTAAGGACAAGAAAACATCATAGGGAACTTTTCTCTAGCACAACGCCTGTCCTTTGATTCAGCTGCTCTGTGATCAGTAGCATCACCCTTGTTTTCATTGCTGAACAGACAAAAGAGCAGCAACTCTAAAGATTTTAAAGGCTTTTTTTTTTTTTGAGAATAAGCTGGACACAGGACCCAAATAATCATCCTTAGAGGTTTACGTCATCCTCTGGTGTTTTGCCCATCAAAATAGAGCCTGCTTCAAAGAAATGACATAGCCCCCTTGATGGCAAAGTGCACGCACTGGGAGAGAGCTCTTGGATTTCTGACTCCTTCACAGCACAAGTCCTTGCCTCAGAGAAATTTAAGTTTACCAGAAGCCATTCAATTATTTTTTGTTTCATTTCCCCAATGCCCTCCAGATTAGAACACAGCTTGGCAATGTCACTAAAAGAAAGAGAATGAGAAAAGAAAACAACAAAACCCCAGCTGCCAGTGTTTCAGCTACAAACGTGATTGGAAGGGTTTGTGAAACTTGCCATAAAAGTACTTCAGACAGAAATGTTCTTTTCTTTGTATGATTTTTGGCAAGTTTCAGATTTCAGCTGGTACTGTGTGCAAAACCAACAGGTCTATTCAAATACATCTGGGTTAAGACTGGCAGGTGAGGAACGCTGTCAAGCCCCTGTCAGGGCCAAGGTGATCTCCACTGTGTCTGTACCAATGGAAGAACTCCTGCTCTTGCTTGACACAGATAAGGATCTTTTATAAAAAAATGAAAACAAGGAATCAGAGGGTGAGAATCAGTCTTCTAGTATCTCATCCTGTATGTGACTTGACCAAGGGATATTTGTGACTCCCAGTGTCATAGACAGGACAGGAAGGGAATGTGTGGGTTGCTCATTTTATTCCCTTGCAACCGCCTGCAAGCGTAAGGAGATGAACTTTCATGGACGTTCATGATTAAACAGAAAATGGTGCCAGGTCACACAGTATTCCTAACTTCAAACTGTGACACTCTCTTAAACACCAAGAGATCCTTCAGTATTGTCAGAATGGGCCTATTTCCCTGCATCCTTATGTAGGGACCCACAGGCACATATTTTCAAGATTCCCATTGCAAACATGAAGATGGAAAAGTTGAGATTGTCATATAATCACATGATTCTGGGAGGCACAGCTGTAAAGAATTAAAAACAGTCTAACTGGAGTTTTGTTTTAACTTGGAGAATGGGCAGTGTTGGCACTGCACGTTTTCAGTAATGTTTATACTAGGTCTATCTTGAACATACAAATATCTATATACATTTCCATATTTTAATTATATCACTGACCCTAGTTGCTATTTGTCCAAAGCTTATTGTAAACTCAGATGCATGGAAACAGCTATGTAAAACAGGCAAGGCTGTTAGCTCTATTTTGCTGCTCTTTCTTAACAATAATTATTTGCATCAAGTGGTTGTAAAGTTATGTCGTATGCGTAACACTGTGCTTACGACTTAGCAGTGATTTTTTGTTTAAGAAAGACTGGCAGAAGGACTGCATGATGTTCAGTGAGAAAACAAAGAGCTATTTTGAAATCTTTTCTGGATTTTCAAGAGATTAGCACCCAAGGGACGCTAGTTCAAACTCAGTTGTATGTGATTAAATCTGTTCTTTCACTCATTCTAGTGGTTTTCAGAGAGAAACATGTCTGCCTGAGCTCCAAGCTGATAATTTCCGTCTACTTCTGTTCTGGCTCTGGGTATCCATCATTCTCCACCCCTGTTCCTGCCCATCTGTAAAACTCATAAGGCCGGATTTAAACACAGTAGAGTACACAGGCAAATGATGACTTGGAAGTGCTTGAAGGAAGGGATGTGTTTCAGGACTCAAGTGTTTGTGCTGTCCTCAGGAGAAAACACTCACAATGAGATTCCTTCACATGGAGAAAAGTCGTCAGCTTTTCCACAGAAAATCCCAATATCTTGTGTTATCACCTCTAGAACAAAATGCAGAAAAACCTGGGGAGGTTTCATCTCAGTGTGATGACTGAGCCATACTTAAAAATTTAAGTTGACAAGAAAAGCATGAACTTGTAAGAGATCAGTGAGTTTTCAGTCAAAATGGGGCAAGCAGCACAGTCTGCAGCACAGTGAACTTCACAGATATCGCATTGAGCCTTAGGATCTTCACTCAACCTGGAGTAGTTCAAGGGAACTGAAGTCTTCCCACTACAATCTGACCTTCAGATTTCTTCATGCTCATACCTAGGAAGATCAGAGATGGATGGATTCCATCCTGATTAATTCATCTGTACTTAGACTATTTATTACTAATGTGAAAGCTGGGGGGTAATGCAGTTTTTCTGGGACTATCCAAAGGGATTTTTCCCGGTCTATGCAAACAACTGAAATACTTGTTCATTCCAGCAAGACTGAGACCAAATCATCATAGGAGGTGGAAGACAAATATTGCCAGTAGAGAAAAGGCAGTAGCTAGAGAACTGGAAACATGAGAAACTTTCATTTGATATTTAATGAGACATCTACTGGTGAATGTGATAATTTTTTATTTGTATAACCAGTGAGGGACCTAAATCAGGAGGAAAAATCAGCTACTGTCACAGTATAAAGGTGAAGAGAGAAAGGGGGTGCCTGCCCAGTAGTCATGGAACTGGCCTGAAGTAGCAGAACCGGGGTGCCAGTGCTTGATACAAGAAATATTCTGCATAAAAATGCCTAAATATCCAGAGTGAAGACTTCAAAAATGGTTCTGCTGTTTCCACTGCCAGCATGCTTTCTAAAAATGGACTGCCTTCAGGTAACGGCTTTCATCTTTCAGATGAATACAGAATCTTCCCTTCAGCCATGGCTTAAAGTCTCCAGGTGCTTAACATGTAGAGCTGAAGTCAAAGTCTTTTCCTGAGCATTTTTTTCAAATCAGCTGAGGTAGCTCTACAACTGAGGTGCTCATCTCCCTGCACGCCTCATACATATACTGCAGGCATCTAACTTTGAGCAGCAGGATGCCTAGGAAGTCAGTGGATCTTAGAACCATACAGGCCACCAGCCACCTTGGTGTCTCCCAACAAGGATGAAGTTTCCTTTGAAACGAAATTGATATTCCAGACAGAGCAATCAAAAGAACTTGAAAATATGTCCCTGAAATTCCTCGGTGGATAAAGACTGCCTTCATCTGCAGACAGCCATAGACATTAGCTCTGAAATAAAATCTTCATGTTCCTCTTACATGTGAAATCTACTGTAATCCTGTTAGCTGGAAGCCACTGTTGGGATCCAGGTGTGGCTGTAAGGATGCAGTGGGATGTCCTGAGATCAACAGATTGGTTCTGAACACCAGGGAAAGATGTATGAATATGTTTTCCACATTTTTTACCAACAACCAGAGACACTGCAATATCTGTTGCCACACAGCCCATATGCTTCATTGGCAGGCAGTTTACACATCTTCCTTTCCCACACGCGAATAGGCAGAGTTACCCATCTTATCTGCAAAGTAACCATGGAAGAACAGTGCTGAATTGCTCAGTCTGCTCACGATGGCTATAGAAAGAGCCTGTGCAAGCTTTTTGTGGAGAGGAGCACTTGAGGTGTCACAGAACTGCTGCTGCATGCAGCAGGTTGTGGTTAGAGCGGACGGCTCTGCTGCTGCTCTTCTGTCTTGCCAAAGAACTTTCCCATATACCCTGCTCTTATCTCCATCTTCTGTCAAGCCCAGTGGAAGGCATGGAGTCTGGAATTAAAGACTCATTAGTGCGGCAAGGGTAGAAACACAATGCTCAGTGTTAACTTCTTAACAGTGTTTGGAGTGGGTATGTGCTGGCCTCTTTCTTTGCTCCATGGCATTTGACTGTTCAGCAGGAAATACAGGTATTGTATTTCACAGTTACTGCTCTGTGTTGTGTCCCTTGATTTGAGATTGTTCATTTTGTCACAGCTTCACATTGCAAAAGGGTGACCAGCAGCCCCTGGGGAGAACAAGAGCCAGGATATACATCCTGTAACCACAACCCTGATCCTCTTTTTATTATCGTTATTTTGAGCAGCTTAAATCTTACTAAGAGTGTTGGGGGCATAACAAAATTGCCCACCGTTTTCCTCACAGTCAGTATCACACATAGTAACTACACTAGTGTCACTGGCCTGAGAAGTACATATAAAGCATACAGAGGGATGTGGGAGGTGTGGGGTGCAGATCAAGCCAATAACTACTAAGACACAGCTTTTCAATCCTTGTGAAGAAGAAAGGTAATTTGTAGTTGTTAGCATTCCTGCGACAGTTTAAGAGTTTGTAATTGGCTTTCCGATACAACCTGTTACAACAGCAGCTCTCTGCAGGTGCCAAAGCAAACTGTCTGATCAGGGTTATTCAGGAAATCTTTTCTTGCTGTGTGAGGGGGCACATTTTCTGGTGTTGTTGCAAATATTTCTTTTTTCTCCTATTTCCTAACAGCAATTAGGTTGGCAGCTCAACTCTTTCTGATGTAGCTACAGGCTGCTAGACCACATGGTCGTTGCCACTGCTGCTGTCTACGTTCAATGTTTTTATGGGCTTCATAATGGTAATGGGCAACTTTGCCTGACCTAGTCAAAGACAAGTAGGATGGGTGTAGTAGCAAATTTCAAAAGGGGTATAGTGGGCAGAGTTTGCATGATCATTTCTGATTTTTAATAAGGATTCAGTGATTCACAAGGGGATAATCAAATACAAAGTGAGTCTGAATGTAATGGCCCCCCAAAATTTCAAAATCAGAGGAATCTCCTTAGTGTTGCTGCATGATTAAATGTGTTCAGTTGTGCATTTGGGGATGATAGAGTAATTCATCATGTGGATTTCAGGGAAATACTCTGCTTTATAGGAAAAACTGTTGCCCAGAGGAAGACTCAAATGATGCCTCCACGCCTGCTTGTCACCACCCATGGATACTTGTCTCCTCAGGCTAAGAGTGAATTTGCCATGATAGCACCATACCTGCATGTTATCATCGCTCCAGGCCAACACATTAAGGACTGACACCCGGGCCAGGCCACAGAAATCTGCAGCCCAGTGGTATCTGCCTCCTGCATGAGAAGGCTGCTTCCTTGAGCCGGGAGGCAGGGAAGGAGGGATGGGAAAAGAGACCTGTGGGAGCTGCAAATAACAAATAACCATTTGAACTGTTGCAGCAACAGCAGAATAAAGCCAGGGAGGAGAGTCAATGTGGGGAGCTTACAACCAAGTGCCTGGTTTCCAGCGGCCGCCTGGCTCCCCTCTCCCCGCGGCGCATGGGGCCACAGGGGACATGAGGTCCACAGGGGTACGTATGGGTGCTGCCGGCGGGGTTGGGCGAGTGGCCGCCGGCTCCACGGCGCTGCTTGGTTGTTGTTGTTCGGCGCAGGAACTTGGCAGGGGCAAGCAGCCGGTCCCCGCTCCGGGTCCCACAGGCAGGAAAAGTCTCCCAGCCTGCGGAGGAGACAGCCTGGCTGAAAAAGCCCCGCCAACTCTGCTGCAGATAAGTTAATGTACACAGAAGGGACGTAAATTACCACGACCCTCAGCAGCAGGACATTGGCCAGGGCCTGTCAGGAGGAGGACAAGCGTCGGCAGGCTCCGCGCCTCGCTGACATTTACCTCCAGATAGAGCCGCCGCTGCCTGGCGAGGAAGGACCTGGTGGAGCCAGGGCTTCCTTGAAAACAGCTGCCTGTCCCCGACACCTACAAACTAATGCGGTTTTAATCAGGGGAATTAACGGAAGGCAGCGCTCTGTTTTCCCAAACTATTTGCATGGGGACAGCAGCCTTGCTCCCCCTCTTCCCCCGCCGCCTCCTCTGTGGCTCCACTGACATTTCCCTTAGGTTTCTTTATCTACGCTGATTTTTTTTCCTACTCCCCCCTCCGGGGAGCCAGACGTGCCTTCATCTCCACCCCCTGAGCCCTGACGACACTCACCTCCCTGTTTACACACTGACATCACGCTGCAGCCTCCCTCCAGCCCAGAAATAACCCCCGGGAATAAAGCAAACAGGAAAAGGCCACCGCCGTTGTTGCCTCCTTCGCAGCTACAGCTACATCACCCATTCAGGGGCTGCACCCGCACAGAGCAATGCACAGGCGGTGGGATTTTGGGGGATCCTCTCCAGCCTCGTGTTCCTGGGGCTACACATGTTGTGACATGAAGTCACACATGATGCCCAACTCCCAGTCTCCATTTGACAGATGGATGGAGCTGAGGTGGGAAAACTGCATTTAGATAACAGGAGGAGTCAGTGGGAGAGCCAACGCTGGAGACCAAGTCTTCCAGACTTACACTTCAGCCATTACACCATGCTTCCCCGTATAAATACATTCTCCTCTATCTTTCTCCACCCCTGTGTTTCATTTTCCCTCATGGAGAGGCACAGTTAAGCTTAAAGCCAGGTGTACTGAGTAGACAGTGTGAACAACAATGGGAAAATGCCTGCAAGGTCACCCTTGGTTATTCCAAATAGCGTGTTGTAGTCCACACACAGCCCATTAATTTCAGCAGAACTCCTTGTGTGGTAAGCTCCTACCCGAGATGTGTGTGGGAGGCACATTTGGGCCCATGGAGATTTTGTTATTATTGTAAGCTCCAGTGTTGGAAGGCTCCGGGGGGCAGCACTTTGCTCTCCCTCTTAAGGAAAAGCCAGGCTTAGGCTAACTTCTGTGTCTTAACGTATTGCTTGCCCTTACTTTCATGATCTCTGCTCTCTTGTGTTTGCTGTGTGCTCTGTCTACATACCTGGCAGAAGACCACTACCAGGGTTGTGCTCACTAGAATTATGCTGGATCATTTAGGTTGCACAAATGTCCCTACATGCCTGGGCTATTTTCTCTGGCTTTGGAAAGGCAATTGCAGTTCAGCAGGGAATGGGTAACTTTATGGAGGCCAGAGAACAGGTGCTGTGCCCAGAAGAGCTTTTTTCCTTGCTAGTTTTTTCCCCAGAGATGATGGGTACAGCATGCAGTTCTGGGACCAGACCTGTCTGAATCCATGGTTGTTTTATGCAGTTGGCTTCATAGGCATGCCTGCATATGGAATAGGAAAGAGCAAGCACAGAGAACTCTTGCCCAAAGCCTTTATAACCTATGCTAGAGGCAAGAAGTATGTACAAAAGTCACACAAAAAGATGGTTATTCCAATAATTAGATTTAAAAAAAAGTAAATAAATAAGCTTACTGTGTTCAGGATTTCCAGGGGCTTTCCATAAGCACCAACATTTTGAAAGGCAGAAAGTGTGTATGATCATGGCTTTCCTGTCTATAAGTCTGCATCCTAAAGGGTGACCTGAGAACATTGATTATGGAGTTATGGAGCAGATCATCTTGAGTACCTTCACACAGCATGTCCCATGTTCAGAGGACACATTATTGCTCTTTACAACTACCTGAAAGGAGGTTAGGTAGCAAGATAGCTGTCAGTCTATTTTCCCAAGTAACAAGAGATAAGACAGAAGGAAATGACCTCAAGTTGAAGATGTGGCACTCAGTGACATGGTTTAGTGGTAGACTTGGCAGTCCTGGGGTAATGGTTGGACTTGATGATCTTAAAGGGTTTTTTTCCAACCTTAACGATTCTATGATTCTGTGATTGTTGGGACATCGATTTCTCTAGAGCAATAGGAGGTGCTGACTTTCCCACATCACTACCTAAGTAGGGAACTGGTCAGAGGACTGATTCTCTTTCCGATGTGCACAATGTCCTGGGACAGAAAAGAAAATATCTCCTAGAGAAGAAAAGTGCTCCAGTAACAAAGTACTTCAATTATTATTTTTGTTGTTGTTGTTGTTCTGCATTGTAAGTAAAAAGAAAACTAGCAATAAGATAAAGAAGTAAGCTGATAATCAGGTATACATTTAACAGACAGCAATGACCTCTCTTCTCTTCTAACTTGAACATCCTGGGAAAGGGATAGAAATATCTTTGTCCTTGGTGGGATTATTCAGGCATCGCATGTTATAATAGCTTTTCTAGGGACATACAGTCAGCCCACTGAATTGATGATGCTTTTTTCCTTGAGAGCTTTCATGTTGTAGGGTCAAAGCGTGACCAACATGTAAGGGTTTGGTTGTGGCAACACCCATTCTTCTCAGGAAAGCGTTAGGGTAGGTCCCCATGGGAGTCCAAGAGTGCACATGGCTGGATGGCCAAATCCTCTTTTATCCCCAAGAACTGTTCAACATCCATATCTTCAAAAGAGATGGAGGTGGGGTCTGTCTTCCAATGTGTTCCTTCAGCTCCTAGAGGACAGGAGTACACATTGCTCTGCTGCAAGGCAAAGAAACAAATGATAGCAGCAGCCATTTGCTCTGTGCATGTGCCAAGGACAGGAGTACACATTGCTCTGCTGCAAGGCAAAGAAACAAATGATAGCAGCAGCCATTTGCTCTGTGCATGTGCCAAGGACAGGAGTA